>VUQR01013164.1:38800-56829 GCA_015108515.1 Hemichromis elongatus | reverse complement strand
ATCTGTGCTATAAAACAATGCATTTGGTTCGTCCAGTGTTATTGCCTAGTCCATATTAAATTAAATAAATTAAAAATAAAAAAAAAATAAATACTAAGCAGGGAAGGCAGGCAGACAGAAAAAACCCTGTTAGTGCAGTCAAAGTGGTCAAGTCCATGTAAAAAAAAATGGTTCTTTACTCCTGACAACACAAAAGTGACTGAAAGCCAGAACAGGACAGATGTTTTTCAGCTGGTCGTGAAATGTGATTTTTCAGGACCTCTGTGATTCTGGCTGCCGTACACTTCATTACGACCAGCTCATAATTCACCACTCCCTGTGAATGAGCCGAAGCTTTCCAACAAGCCACCAGAGTCCCCCTGACCTTCAACCTCAATCCCTCGCCCATTTAAAAAGGCAGTGTGCAGCTGTGAGCCTCCCTGCGGGGAATTTCTTAGCTCTTTAAACTATTTTGTTGTAAACTAAGAACATTAGACGACGGAGAACCCTGAAAATCGCCGAAACTATCAGCATTTGACTTACAGCAAAAGTCAAGTTATTTATGAAAGATGAACTTCAGGATAAAATCGTTAAGATTTAAAGTGTTTTAAATTAAACACAGTGATGCAAATCAAAACTTTTCAGTACGATTTTTTTTTCTTTTGACAAAACTAAAGTCACTCCACTGTAGCGTTATCCTGCTGCCAGTCGAGCTGGAGTTTAAATCTATATTTTTTCTCCAATAATGGGAGATGTTTCTGACCCGAGTTGACAGTTTAGTGATCGAGGATGGCCAAATGTTTCAGACAAGAAACATCGAGTACAAATCTTTAAAGCAGGGGTCTCAAACTCCGGTCCTCAAGGGCCGCTGTCCTGACGTACAATTAGTAGGTCATTAGCAGGACTTGACTGAGGTGGCAATTCAGCCATTTGATTCATGTTACAGCAGCTCGTGAGTAAATGAACATGCAATAAAAGTACTTTTGGAAGTACATTTTTCCAAACACTTAAATTTACTTGAGTAAGATCAGGGGTTGGCACCTCAGCATGCAGTCAGGTTCTATACTCTACTTTAAGTTAATTAAGTCTGAAGGCAGTTTCTGTGAGGATCAGGATCCATATGGCACTAACCTACTGGTAAATACAGACAGCCACCCCTCTGCACATCTATGCACACCTCTCAGGTGAGATGACTGGAAGTAATTAATACTTATTCACTGAGCGGAGAGGCTGTTAACTTTTTTCCCTTTGTCTCATATGACTCAATAACAATTAGAGAAGCTGTGCACTCCTATAAGTGTTTGGAAAGTGTCCTTCTGGAGCACCAGCAATAATCCACTCTGCTGACAGCGGACAGGGAGAGGCCGCCTGCAACAGGTAACAGCAATGCCTGCCTTTGCCTTATATTTATTAAGATGAATGTGAAAGAAAATGACTCCATATGGTGAAGACACTCGACATTACAAACTACATCTAAGTACAACTATATAATTAATCATGTCTATATAACACTGAATATTCATATACAAGGTGCACACTGTGGTTTCTCCTCTCTCTTCTTGTCCTTCACAATGCGTGAGACATGTTATGGCGGAGATGCAGATGGCCCCGATGACGTCCTTTATTAGTAACTATAAAGCATTAATTTAGATTTATATGGCACCGTTGCAAACAAGGTGACTAAATGACTGCAGCTAGGAATTCTGGGTTGTATAAAAGGTGTCACGCTGACCCAGGCTAATGGCGACTCCCAGCATGTCACCGACAGCCGAGCAGCAGGCAGGTACGCCATCACTCATGCTTGGTGTAAAAATCAGGGCTCTCTGGACAACAAGGTGACTACAGTTGAGTGGCATCAACTGTGACAAGGCCGGAGCCGAGGGCGGCAGGCGGGGCACCTACGCACCGGCCAGCTGCTACCCCTGACATCAAACACACCCCGTCCTCGCTCAGGGCAGCACATGTGACTGCAGGTGCATCCGGGGACTGGTGACTAATGGTCAGGAGGGGAGGCAGGGTCTCCTGTCTCATGTGTTCAGTGTCAGCGCTTTCAAATAAAGCGGATACCAAGACCCAGGCACACAATATAATAAACAACTACACAACATACATTTTCCAGATGGTAGTATTAAAAAACATGGGGGTGCACGTACGAGGGCCCCAGCTCGCAATCAAGCTCTTTGTGCATGCAGCCTATTTGCTCCGGTGCACTTTAGTTCTTCACACTCAACAGCATTCATGAAAAGAAACTGAGTTCTAGTGGGATAATACATTCACTCGTCCTCGGGGCGCAGCTCATCCTGAAATACTCCAACAAGCAATCTACAACTCAAACTGTCTTTACACACTGGGAAGGCTGCTTGGTGCTCTGCACTAAAAGCATAGATGCAAAACTGGACAAGGAAAGAAAAGGAACCAGGGTGATAATAAGGACTGATGGTGTGATGGACAACGTAGGCCAGGATGAGGGCCAAGACATCGGTGCACAGGTCAGAATGTACTTAGACTCTAAATGTCACAGAAGGTTATTAGTCCTCATTTTAAAGTGTAATTCAGGGTATTGAAAGAGGAGTGCTTATTTATTCTGTCCAACTTTTCTCACATGGCAGGTGTTTAACAAAGTGGAAACTGCTGGATGTAAAACAACACGTGAAAGATTTAAAAGGAGTCGACACGAAACACAAAAATGTTTTAAAACAGCGCTAACGCTTCAGATGTCCACTCTCATAAAGAGGCCGGTGGATTTGTGCTGTGCTTGCTTCTGGATTGTTGTAGAGCGCTTTAAAGGCTGAGAAAAGTACTGAGTTTAGAGACACTGTGAGTGATGCTGCTGCGGTGAAGATGGGCATCAGTCCAGTGCTCATGATCCGTTTGTGTAGCTGCACCGAGTTTGATCTAAAAGCATCCTAAATGTATGCTGCTGACAGAGCTGCTTGGTATGAATGGCACTACAGGAGAGGTGTTAATTAATCACAGGAGAAAACTTCTACACAAAAGGAAAGACTGGGAATTTTGATATGCTTCACTGGCATTAATGTTAAACATGCTGCAGGACTGTATATGTCCAGCCGATAACCTGAATTTCCCCCAGTGTATCCATCTGTTTATGAACTTTGGTAGCTTTGAAGGGTTTTTAGCATGTCATAGTGGTATTTATCCCACACAGTTATTATGGGCAGCTGAGGGGCCCGTGCTGTTATAATTAACTATTCATTTTTAACATTTCACATTTGTATCCCTCTGTCAGCTGGACAACCACCGTGACCATTTTACTAGCGAACAATTCATTCGTTCGTTCAGTTGCTCCTAATCAGCTGAGCCCAGCAGCTGATCTCATTCAGCTTCCTCGGTCCAGCACAGCTGAAATTCATCCACAGGACGAGAGATTCGCTGGAGACGCAGCCAATTTTTCCGCTCACGTTAAGAAATAATTTTTTAATAGTTAGTTTAAGAAAACACGTGTGCTTCTTTTTTCTGTCAAAACTCTAATTTCTTTGGAAAACGGTGCACATTTAACCAGATTCACCGCAGCACTCCACAGAACAAAATAAGTACGACAAGTTTATCTCTGACTTTTATCAACAACTTCAAAGTGATTTACATGGTTTGAAAAAAAGATAATCCTCCCGAAAAACCAGGCTGTTTTTATTTTTAACGATTTGCCGTTTGAGTACCTTCCCCTGTCCACTGGAGCCGTTTTAAATCATTAGTCTGTGTTGTTTGGAGCCCTGCAAAAGTGACACAGCCAATCAATTGCAGAGCCAGGGAACGCTGAGATGATGAAGAGGGAGAGATGCAGCTAAAGCCTGTGTGTTATTTAGTCAGACGACGATGGACAGAGCACGAATGCTGTTGTGTCTGCGTGGCGTTTACGTGAGCGAGCGTGCGGTCGTACGGGGGCGGGCGGAGTGCCACAATTCAGTGGTGTTGTGACTTTAACAGTGGACCCAGGACGGGCGCTTTATTTTCATCTGTCGCCTTGTGAGTGACGGTCCAATCAAGCTTGGGATGGGCTGTCAAGCCTGTCAGGCTGAGGAATGAGAGGAGATGGGAATCAAAGACACAGAGCAGGACCAAACCGTGATGGACGGACCTTAAACGCAGCAGCCACACAGGCAGGCGAAGGCAGGAGGGAGGAATGAGAGAAATTCGGAGGGAGACGCCGATAAAATGGAAATACGTGTGGGTGGAAAAAGAGGCTGCAGAAATAGAGGGGTCAGAGCAAGCGAGGGGAGAAAACACTGAAAAGATGAAAAGCTAAATATCATAGGAATGTGTTCTTACCAATCCATCGCATGAGTGAGGTGAGAATCTGGAGATACTTTGTCTTCTGGGCGTTGAAGAAGGTGAACGGGCCCAACAAAACAGTGAACACGCTCTGCGGGAAGAGCAAACAGAGGAAGCACATTTAGCTAGCTGCATAAGGCACACTGATTGATTAAGAAGTGCTTAACATTTCTTAATTAGGTCAGAAATCAATCACAGTCATGTAAAAGCTGCCTTTAAGTGCTTCACTGTTAAACCATAAGAGCTGAAAAAGACAGAAGCATTTTTTTTTATTAACCCCAAAATTGGAAAAATAGCCACAGAAAACCACCAAAGCAAACTAAAGCAGCCCATTACAGTAAAATAGCTCAATAAAAATGAATGTCAGAGGAAAAAAGGTCAATAAAATATAAAAATGAAATGAAATGACTCAGAAAAGTAACAAAAGCTCAACAAACTAGAAAAAACATATCTATAAGTAAAGTTTTTTTTTATAAAAACATACAATTATTCAAATAAATATACCCAATATATCGTGCAGAGTAACACAAACTGTGGAGGATCCTGAAACTAAACCCAGAATAATAAACTCATCAACCAACCAATCTGTTAAACCAATGAGAATCACCTCTGAGGTGATGGATTCTACACTATAGTAGCTTCACACTGGGCCTTAGTGCAGCCTGATAGTTCACAGGCCCTTTTAGCTCCTCCACCTTTAATCGACAATATTCTGATCGTCTGCGCTCATGAAAAAAGAACTATTTATCCATTTTAAGCCAGGAAAAATATCCCACGTAACAACAGAAAGTAAGAGAAAAAACAGATCTGCTTTCAGTCGTATGAAAAGACGAGAGCAGAGATTCAGGGTAATCGGGACCCCCGAACAATGCTCGTCTAATCTTCCCCTTTGTATTTCGTAACCCGAAAACGGCACTTTATAGCCAGCTTTCAGCTCCGAGTCATTTCATAGTTTGCTTTTTCTCTTTATTAATGACATAAATATTCATCCTGACTGTTTGCTCAGTCAGAAGCATCTATAGGAAGCCCGTCCCTCTGGATATGGGCTAAACAACTTCTTCCCCTTTGAGAGGTTCAAGAAAACCAACTGGAAAAAACTATGTTTTGGCTTCGGTATCGCAGCTTTTCCCAACTCCTGAGTTTGACTGAGCCTGCAGACTTTAGCCAGCACCTCTTTTTTGTCTCTCAGTTGTGACACTGACATGCAATTCTGAAACGCTATCGAAGACGCAACGTTCCTCAAGTGCTGTCAAAATCCCATCAGCGCTCTCAAAGATGGGTGAATAGATGAAGAGGTGGCCCGATCCATAGTACAACAAAAATTTCAAATCCTCCCAGGCCACAGCTCTGATTGCCTATCAGATACTTTCTTTATCAAGAGCTGCAATCAGGCGCAGCTCAGCTACTGTAGCTCCAATCCCATCAGCTCCCATCACTCCCTCTACCCCCACGCCTGCAAACGTATTCCCTTCATCCGTCTCTTCCATATCGCCGCTCTCTGACACTCTCAGGTCTGACTGCACAGTTTGAGTGGCATGTGATCTCAGAGGCAGTCGCTTGTGCGCTTTTTCATCTGAAGAGCAGCCTACAGGCTTTCAAAGAGAGGACCTCACCCTCCTATCAAACGCATGCGGACAGACACACACTGACACACCTCTGTGAGAGCGCAGGATTTCAGCTCAGCACAGATGTGTAGAAGGAGGATGCTTAACACCTTCCAAAGTACTAAAAAAATTAAAAGGAGGAGGCAAATTTGGCAGTTTTAAAACACATGAGTTTGTATAAAAGGGTGGGTGGATGGTAACACAAAGGCTCTTTTATAATTTTTGAAGACAAATGTGATCGATGGAGCTGCTACAAATGGTTTTTTTTCTTTGCCGCCCCCAAAGGATGGGTAATAATGACTTTCATGCTATTCTTAAAGAACAACACAAGTTTATATTAGTTTTTTCTCAATACTTATAAATGTCTCAGGAACTATGTGATGGATTTGTTCAGACACTGAGAATGAATACAACAACGCGGCCTGTCCACATCCCATCGATCCAAATGTAATAAAACTGGCTGCAATCCAGGAGCACCTGCAGTCTTCAATGGAGCCAATGAAGCTGAAATACTTTACAACTGCTACTAAACATAAAAAACCCCCACAGTTTGAGATTTCACACATTTAACACTGACTGCATGTGTGATTTTGTGAAAACAATGTTAGCATTCTGCTAATGCATGCTAACTGGTTGGTTAAAGACTCTTTACTCCCCTGATGGTGCCTGTTTCCAACTATAGATGCTAGAACGACGGTTAAATCAAACAAAGTCAGGTGTGTATAAGAAGCAGTTATTTGTAGTGAAGGAACTTCTCTTTGGGTGCTTCGGCATCTCTAACACATACAGAAAGGTATGCTTTTCTAACACTAAAAGCTAAAGTTAAGTACCTCCTGTGTGACTTTTGTTTTTTACAGATCTAAAACTGATAATTGACCACAAACTGAGAAGATAGTGCAAACTAGCAATGCTGTGGAATAGTTGGTCCGATTTGGACCGACTCGTGCATCTCTAGACCAACTTGGTGGTTTAGAAGTTCCCCACGATAATGATGATGCCTATGTCTCTCTATATTAAAGTATTACCAGCTGTCCTCTTGGCAAAGTGCAATCCAAGCTCAGGCTGAGCCAGAAGGTTTTTTTGTTTTACTGTGAAGCCTCTGTGAATATACATTTCTAAAGTACATAGTGGAAAAACAGAACTTTCTGTTATTTAATCGTTTATCAATTATTTTCTTTGTGATACTATGAATGACCACTGGTTAGTTCTTTAGGGGAAAACCTCAAAGCGTATGAAAATATAGTTGTCCAACTTGTAAATTTATAAAATACACCCAAAAGTTCTTCCACCTTGATTGGCTTTGTAAGCAACTGCAGCTTTAGACCAGGAGAAAATGTTGTCAGGTGGTGTCCAACTATCATCGAGCCAAAACGCCCTCAGGCTGGTGGGTCGGCAGTGGCGACCCGTCACATAACAAGCCACTTGCAAAGGTATTTGTTTACCTGCCTCTCTATACCTAAAATTTATGTCCTACTTTCGTCTTGTAATCGGAAGGTTGCCTGTTCGAGCCCCGGCTCCGACAGTCTCGGTCGTTGTGTCCTTGGGCAAGACACTTCACCCGCTGCCTACTGGTGGTGGTCAGAGGGCCCGGTGGCGCCAGTGTCCGGCAGCCTCGCCTCTGTCAGTGCGCCCCAGGGCAGCTGTGGCTACAGTGTAGCTCACCATCACCAGTGTGTGAATGTGCGTGACTGTAATGTAAAGCGCTTTGGGGTCCTTAGGGACTAGTAAAGCGCTATATAAATACAGACCATTTACTTCACGTTTTCCAAAGCAGCCCAGTGGCCAGTGGCTGTACAGAGTTTCCAAAGTTTAAATCAATGAATGAGGAAACAAAGGAGCAATTTTAGACACAGTAAAAGCTCAAAAGATGTAAAAAAAAAAAAAAAAAAAAAAAGGACAGCTGGGCTATCTGTGAGTTTGACAGAAAAAAACAAAACAACAGCTTTTAATCCTGCTGACTAATGATGATGCCTATGTCTCTATATATTAAAGTATTACCAGCTGTCCTCTTGGCAAAGTGCAGTCTAAGCTCAGGCTGAGCCAAAGCATAAATCTGCAGCGGCCATTGGAGGTAATGAATGAACCATTATGAAGAGAGATGTGTCTGAAGAAGAAAGTGAAATTAATGGCAGCCGGCTGACAGAGAGCTGTATTTTAGCCCCGAAGCATCGGCGGCCGCTTTCATGTTCCTTTATTTTCTGTCTAAAGATCACTTTGGAAACTACAGAATGACAATGTGAGGTCTAATTTTAGACTGAATTCATCTATGGTGTGTTTGCCGCGCTGAAGGAAAAAGGCTGGTTCGTAACTTCCAGTCTTTATCAACCTTTTCCTTCGGTTTTTGTTGTTCCACTGAAGAAACTGTGCTTAGCCTAATTTGCATATTAATAGGCACAAAGTTCACCAATCTGTGCAATCTGTGCAAAAAATACCATTATGATTAATTACAAGTGACTTTGCATGGGCATAATATTCTTCTATAATTTTAAATAGAAGGGTAAATGTAATGTTTCAGTTAAGGGGTTCTTTGATTGTACCAACAGACACTTGTTTCAGATACAATAAAACCTGAAGAATATATTCATCCAGGGATAAAAAGGAAAGTATTTATCTACAAATCCTCTATATTAATTTAACAAAATATTCTAAATGCGCTTGGCTGATTTGTGTTGAAAATTCATCTACAAAGTCCATCAAGTAACTTTGACTAAGTTTGCTTTATGTATGTTATTTATCGCTCAGGTGAAGCTTGAAGAATCCTGTAGCACTAAATGCCTCCAAACCAAATTTAATTAGGAATTTTAGAAGCTGCATGAATGCAAACAAACTGAGAAGAAAAGGGTAATGGGACAGTTTGCCCAGGACTTCGTGAAGCTCCATCATTAAAAGAATATCACGCATAACTTTTCAGAAAAGGTTTATTCAGAGAATAAACGCAGAGATCAGTGAAACGGGTAATGAGCCCGTCATAGACTCAACAACAACAAAATGTACAGTGGCAATCGCCACAATAACATCAATTATTTCAATAGCTGAATAAACTGAACATTGTGCTAAGAAGAGACGATGGGTGTTACGATAGCTCTTGGGCTCTACCTCATAAAGGTGCATTTCACCAAGTCATGGGATTGTTTTCCACACAAACCAGACCAATCAATCACTGCCTGCTTTCAGAGGAGAACGCCCTCTTTTAGGGTCCAATCTTTAACATTAATAGCTAAAAAAGTGCAAAACCTCCTAAAAATAAAATGCAACACTCAAAATCATCACCAGACCTTTAACCTGCCTATTTTATAATGAAATAAGTAAGATTAGCCCTGTACCCCTCTAATCCTGTACTATGTGAGCTTAGATTTGTAACTTGAATAGTTTTGGTAAAGCACTAAAATAGAAAGTGTGCCAGTGTCCAAAACTGTATAATATACTCCCTCAGGTGAGAATCGATATCTCTCTTAGTGATGACAGCATCTGAACGCAACCTCCTTCGGGGCAGTTCAGATGTGCAGCATCAGTTACCATGGCAATCGAGCCAGGTACAAGCAGAGCCACCTTTGTGACACTGGCTTTAGGCAAAACGCGTCTCGATAACCCATTAATTTCACTTTGCAGCGCATCCCTCGACTGCGGCACAGATTCAGGTAACATCCCGGAGGCTTTACAGCACAGGACCTGTTTGTTGTCTTCGCGGGACTCTCAGCAGTTTTTGGACTGACCGTGAATCAAGACTCCAACAGCCCGAGGACACCGGACTCCATTCAACTGGGCCTGAGCTACGAGAAACCAGTGCAAAAATGAACAACTGCAACACATCTTTACTGGGGCTTCCATTAGATCACCAACAGACACAATAATGTAGCAGCTAAGGTTTGAACTTGCTTCTGCATTTTGATATTTGGTTGTTTTTAATCTCACACTGACCATAACCTTCAAAACATTTGCCTGAATTTATGTTCATCTGTTTAACAGAAAAAGAAAGAATGAGTGTGTTAACTGGACGAAAACGACAAACCTGCTTCGACACAATAACAAGCTCTTGATTTTGGCAGATTTGAGATCACAGGAAACAGAAGACTGGAACGATGACAGGAGCGAGACAGCATGGGAATGGACCAGAAGAAAAGGAGAAGTGAGTGGGCGAGGAATCAGATGCCATGTGTTTGCGAGTGAGTCAGAGCCACAGAGCTGCCATGACCCATCCAAACTGAGAGAAACTGGTAGGGTCACACTTCACAGTTCCACCTTAAACAACCCCAATGCAACCGTGCACTTTATGCATCAGTTTACCTGTAACATTAGCAAATATGTCTGACCAGACCTTACGGTGTAATGAAAGCGCTTCGTGACATTGATGCCATTTGATTTTCAGTCCGTTTTAAGATACTACGGACTCTCCTAACTGCTCCGGCTTTTCTGGCATTTGTTAAGAAAACTCAAAACATTGACGTTTCTAATTAAAAGCTAAACAGCAGCTCACAGGTCCTGACCTTCTGTTTCTTTACCGGCTCTCAAGCAAACAAGAAAAATAGATTCATTCAGTGTTTTACACAGAAGAAAGTTAACATTAGAGTGCTTTACAAGGCCGATACGGCACACAATTAAAAAGAATGAAAAGCAACACATTACTGAAAGATTCTGAAGATTCTCTGAAATTAAAGCAAAACAGAAAGAACTAAAAACACAAAGAAAAGAAACAAAAAAAAGGTGAAAGCAGCTCAAGCACAAACTATAAAGCCAACCTGGTGTATATACATAATGCAAATTCCTGTTGAGAGAACTATGTCCTGTGACGGCCTCACAAGCTCGTACGCCCAGGATCTCTGACGCCACACATGACGGTGTCAGGGAGCCGGACACCATCTTTACCGGTAAACATCACCCTCAGATCAGCTTTCTTGTTTGGTCGTGTCAAAAAGCACAGCGCACACAAAGTTGGTGCTGAAAATGAACCAGAGAGCACACCGACGTGTTTTCCACTACAGCACATCTCGCTGTGGAAAATAATTCGGCACCTAAAATGGCAGATAAAAAGGAAGCTGCGCACTGAAGAGCCACCACTCATTTCCCTCTGATTATGTTCTCGCTAAACAGCAGTAACTGCTTTCAAATAAGACCGAACAGCCTCCGTGTAGTTTGAGTGTACTTGGCCTGCTTAGCTGGAAATGTCCACCCCAAAACAAAACTGCCAGACAGCAACAGATTAATATTAGGAGGATTTCATAACAGAGACAGATTAAATGATACTTGCTTCCAATGCATTTATTCATTTAATACTTTGTTCGGGCTGTTCTGGCAATTTCATGCGGCTCCTGTTTAAGGCCAGTCTACAGATTCTGTCTGTGTTTTCGCTTTCTCGCCACAGAAACTGCTTACGTTTCACGCTCACTTTAATAAATGTCGCAATAAACAAAAACACATTCTGTCAGGGGAAAAGTGGCATGAATCAATTTAGTCTGGACGCTCACCTACCCCCACTCAAACCCCTGCGTTCCCTCCTCTTTGGAGGGCTGATGGGTTTTGCTCCTCTGCAGCAGCACACCCATCAACTATGAGCGATTCAGGTTTGACAACAAAGACATTCTTAAAACTCGTCCATTTCTCCTCCTCAGTACGACACGACACTCTCAGCCATCTAGGCTGGCTGCAATCACACACTTCAGCGAAATGCAATAAACAGCAAGTCTGAGATGAGAAACTGCAAAGGTGACCAAAGCGACGACTGACACAAACACCAAGATCTGTCCTATTATGTCTCAGTGGAGAGTACTGACTGACGGTGCATGACTAAATACTCAGGAAAAACTGTTTTCAACAACCTGTATGCACAAATGTGGGGTCAAAGCAACTCTAACAGTAAAAATCTGTGTGTGTGTGTGGGGGGGGGGGTCAGCTATATTGAATCTCCTGTTTCAGTGCGGATGCTCATATTAGGGCCAGTGGCTCACTCAGTTTATCGGGTCTTTCTTTCTGTTTTTGACTCAGTGACATCAAAGACAGGGGATATGCCAAATATGGTCATGTTTTGTGTATGAGGGGCAGCTTGTTTCAGACAGAGGATGAACTGATGGGATGGAAGAGGAAGGAGTAAAAGACAGAGATAGAGAAGAAGGAGAAGAAGATAAAGAAGGTGGAGAACAAGAAGAAAAAGAAGTAGTAGTAGTAGTAGTAGAAGCAGCAGTTGGAATAAGCACATTTCACAATAAAACTTTCTCATGTGATTAGTTACATGAAGATTATTTTTATTTTTTGTGTTTTTATAACATCTTTCTGAATGCTAGATTAAGTGAAGATCAATATTCTCTTTTTACATTTTCACATTCATAGAATCCCACATGTTCACTGAGGCAGCACTTATGTCAACAACGGTGCAAAGTGGGGATGTCAGTGGTACCAAGCATGCAAAAAAGCTACTAAATTTAAGAGAATTTAAAGTCATGAATTGTAAAATCTGACAAAACCCAATTTACAGATTCCAGAAAAGATACTTTGTTTTTTGGAAGTTTTCCTTTAAATATTTTTACCGGCTATTTTTTCTGCTGTTTGGATTTCATTAGATCAGCTGTAAAAACAGTGAATCTCTGTGGTCCCAATAGTCTGCACTGTGAATGAAGCAAACTGGGTTTTTTTTATAAGAATAAAAAAATGATTGTAATGAACCTTTAATAGTTGTTTTATAGTGAGGTGTTTTTCCTCCCCACCATCAATATTACATTTTAACGCAAATAGTCTTCATTTTTTAGACGTCTTTTGATGATATAATCAGATTTATAGCATCCGCTGACACTGAGCATGCTCAGTCAGACCACCACACGGCTCATCTTGTCCGCTTTCAAAACAACAGCAGGAAACAGCAGCTCAGCGTAAAGCTTTTCAACAGGACTTCACTAACCAACAGGTGGAGTGATGGTGACTCCATCATCCAGCAGACTCACACTGTGATGCAAACATACGTCAGCAACACGCATGTTGCCAATCCTCATTCAAGGTCTCATTAAAGCCTACAACCCAATTTATTTTATTTTATTTTGCCTTTATTTAACCAGGTTAGTCCCATTGAGATACAAGATCTCTTGTGCAAATCATGGCAAACCACAGCGATCAGCGTGTTAAACAGGAGCGTACCAGCCGCCTTGTACTTTATGATACTGACCATGTGACCACAGCAGCTGTGATGGAGTCTGACCGGAGGTGTGTTGCACGTCGTCCCCCTTCTCCATCCTTTCTGTTCAACGTACGAAACTTTTCAAAGTGAAAAAAAAATTAAACAACTTTGTGTTGTGCCACGAAACAAAGTTATAATTTGGAAGGAGGAGATTAACGGGGCTTAGATATGGTGAATGATCTCAGTAATGGCGAAAACCCGCCACCAACTGGCAAACCAGACGATAGCTGTCAATCACTTTGTTTTGGATTTGTGTGGCTGAGAGAGTGCAGGGACTATGAAAAGGCATTTAATTGGCGGTAGATTGCGTAACTCGGAGCTCACGACCCGTTCCACTGGTCTCTTTTAATCACCGCATATGTGAGCGCCTCTCCTGAGCCACGTGTCACTTAGGCTCTTCATCCATCACAGTTGGGCCATAAGTCAACCCCTGACCGTCCACCCCATTTAAGTAATTAATCAGCATATTTTTCTCTTCAGTTGGGTCAGCCAAACACTCGTGGCACAGATGTCCTACAGCTCTCTGATGTCACTGTAGCTGAATTTATACCCAGAAGAGCCACACGAGCGCTTTGTTCGCGACTGCCACGCCGTCAGGGATTGGGTAATTGCAGATATTGCGTGATAAATGATATTGGCAGGCGCCTCATCAGACTCAAAGCGGGTCAGGGGGGAAATACCCCGAGGACTGGCAGTGATCACCTCAGGGAGAAAGTCCAGCAGTGAAAATCCTAAGTGCCCTGATGGACCAGGCTGGGCACTTATAATCCCGCCCCCCCCACACAATCAAACAGAGAAAGAAGGATTACGATTCCCCGCCCCCAGAGTCCCAAGCTCCCAGGCCATTTGTGTCTGATGTTAATCTTTATTCTGAACAGATTTCAAACAGAAAGCGCTGGTACCGAACGGTCACCACTGATCCACACTTACATTATTATTGTTTTGTTTGTTTTTTTAAATCAGGGATGCAAACACAAAGTTAAAACAACAGCTTAAAAATCATCCACCCATGTGAGGAACACCTGTGCTATAAGGTCAGACTTTTCCTTTCTACCTATAATTTGTAGATTCTGGACGACCCTTATATTAAAGTTAAAATTTCAAATAATGACGTGAGCGTATGTAAAAGTAATCGTACTGCTGCCCTTTAAAACTCAGATGTGATGTCAAAGAAGGCTTTAGTAAAATTAACAGAGACATAACAGCAGCAACAAGAGTATAAAAACTACCTGAAAAACCTATAAAAATAAATAACTGGGTACGCCTCAGTCTCCTACTAAACACATCTATGATATCAATGTGATATAAATATTACATCACATCTGAAAACTGTGGGGGGGTCCACGCCGCCCACCCACCCAGCAGCTGTCCGCCTTAAAAATCAGGTGTTCTTGGTCACTGAATGCATTGGTTGCCGCTAGTTGTGCTCTGTGCAGTCGCATGCTGCTGCTGCTGCTGACAGGCGAAGGATGTTAGTGTTGTTTCTGCTTGGAACTCAAGTTTATCGTCCACTCAAACATCCCCACCTGCTTTTGATTGATTGAGCCATTCCCTCTCCGTTTTCTCCCCCTACCCACACACAGCTGCCCTGATTAATGAAAGCGAAGTGAACGTCTTAAGTGATTGATTAATCATTGTCAAAGCCAGACAGGCCCATCTCATCTCATTATTATGAAGTTTATGATGACCTCAATCAACACGTAATGCATACCAATGCATACACTTTTTGAATTATGCACGTCTGCTAAGGTGAGGCAGCATTACACACTGCACTATAATATTTATTCATCTGTGATCCATTTTTATCAATCTGACCTTGGACAACAGATTACAACAATACTAATTCTGTAATTATACAGTAATACCTCCTGCACGGCGACTCCAACGCCAACTTTTTTTCCACACAAAGTTTAATTTTATCTTTAAAGGAATATAACAATCCATTTACGTTTTCCCCTATCTGTAAACAAGATCTGCTTGCTCTTATTTTGAAAGTTTGACAGCTAACCAGGTTGTTGCTGTTTTGGTGGTCCTCAAAAATCATCTAGCTTCCTCCCAAGAGACTCTTCAGTTGTCTTGCGGTTAGTTTTGACTCCACTGTTGTGGTCTGCAGCTGGAAATGGTAGTCTTTGTTCTGTTTTGGAGGCCCGCTGTGAGCTGAAGGGTCACGCATTCGGAGCAGGTAAGTAAGGACTGGCCTCTGCAGCTGCAGTTTGAGTTCATTCATAGGATGAGGACGTGTCTTGAGAAGCAGCTGACTGCTGCTCCATTCCATCAGTGTGGCCCACTGGGTGACTTTGTAACACCTGAAAACTCTACTGACATTTTTACAAAATGCACAGCTTTAATGTTGTGATGATGCCAGCATCTGTCTTCTATACAGGAACGTAGGAGAAATACGATAGGTTTTCTGATGTAAAATAATGTCAGTGTTTAGTAATAAAAACTTTCCACCTTTCTGCTGTGATCTGTAAATGATCACGTACATCTAATAACAGCAGACTACATGAATTTGGAAGATTGTTGAAGCTGTACTTATGTCCTCCTAACACACGTTATACCATTTATCATCTCTTTTTAATCCCACTGAGAGAAGAACAAAAAAACCCTTCCAGTTGTCGGTCATTACTGTGCAGCGGTTTTAATGGCCTGACCCTCGCCTGCTACTGCTGGAAGGATTTAATGTGCAAATGCAAACTGTAAATGTGCAGAGAAACTGGGTGGTACCATAAACAACAAGGCTTGGAGAACTCTTTGGGGTGAAGTCTACAAAGAACAGTGACCTACTTCACAGGGGGTTTCAAACAGTACTTTTGCCTAAAATCCTGAAAGTATGCTGTCAGACTGCACCTCCTTCCTTTATAAGAGGTCTCTCTGTCATTAAACTTTTGCCAGATGAAGATCAAGTATAGAAATGCAACCAATAAATATAATTTTGCAAGTTCCTCTGATCAAGTTGGTCTCCATCCTACATATCTGCCTTGAGAAAATCATGAACTATAATCATTTTTTTCTGTTCGTATTTTGAAGCTGTAACACTTGAAATGCCACGTTGAATTAATTACAAAATGCATTTCACAGTAAACACAGTTAAATAGCTGCAATGCAGACAACTCAACAGTGTTTGAAATAGAGCCGAGCTGCTTCCTCGGCAAAACTGCAATTATTTAAGGCCTCAACAACTGCAAGCATCATTTAACTTTAATTAAGACCTTGAGTTGAGACCTTGAACGTGTAAATCTAAGAGGGTTTTTTTTCCCAACCCTCTGACAGAAATTAAGACATTGCTCACATTCACTGTGCGAATGAAGCAGTTCTCTTTCCATTATGGCTGACTGGAATCAATCAGCAATAAAAAATGATTCAATTATTCAACATACGTTTAAATAGCTCAGTGCCTGAAGACATGCCTTGTATGTTCATGACATGAATGAAAGCAAAGAAAAGAAAAGATTGTTGTTTCCAGGCGATATTTAACCTTAATGATGCACAAGAGAGTAAATCACTCTGTGACTGAATGATGCTGGAAACACCACTATGACTGCATCTTACATACAGACCACGAGGAAAATGTATCCATTGCTACAATTCTGACATGTATGATGTTAGACGAGAGGACTGCCCGACAGGCAGGGACTAGAAACGGCCTGAAATAGTCCAGAAAAGCCCAGAAAAGACACGCAAGCCTTCATAATAGCAATAACGAGGTGACTGATTTGCTGAGTATACAGGAAGCGAGGAGGAGAGGCAAGTTAGACAAAGAGTGTTAGAGGATGATTATGGTGGCGGTGGTCGAGGAAGAAGCGGATAATATAGACGGAGCGTGGAAGAAAGCGCTTTATAAGAGTGTGCGTTCAGCATCATTAATCACCTGAAAACATCCCCATCAAGCAAACCTAACTGACATTTACACACACGTTTCATCACGTACAACTCAACGTGCTCCACATACAAAACAGGCGGGAAAACATAAGAAGATGGATAAAACGAACACTCGTTTATCAGAAATGAAATGCACAAATAATTGTGTGATTGGAGAGTTACAGGGTTTGTATACAGTGTGTGTTTACACATGTATGTATTGCTTGCCCCATTATTATATATTATCTTCTTTCCTTTTAATACAAAGGAAGTGAATGAGTGAAAACAAAAAAATATTTTGGATTCATTTACATTTAGATTCCCTTCATGAATCAGGATTAAAAAAAAAAATCACAGACTGTATACAAAAGACATATGCATGCAGCCCATGAAGTCCCCCAGTGGTCGGTCCCGTTGTAGAGACTAGTGTTTTCACCTTCGCCATGTGGGTGCTTGGAATCAGGCCACGATAAGCTTTTGAAAAGTCCTAACAGATCACAACAAAGTTCATGATTCTGTGCATTCTTGGACTATTTGAAATCGTGATTTTTACAGGGGCAGCTTGTTGTCATAGCACGGAACCATCAACCATCGCCGCCTGATCAGCTCAAACCGCGACTTTGGGGCCAAACAGCATATATATGTTTGAAAGTATAGACCACCTCTAATAAGTACACCGAGAGGAGACTCATTAGAGAACTAGATTTTATTATCATTATGAGAAAAACTGCCTGTGTTGAGCCTGACAGAGCAGATAAACCTTGTGAATTTAACACAAAAAACACACACTTTTTGTCAATCTAAACATAAATATTATTACAAAAGACAGATTCATGGTCAACATTATGGTAATTTCTCATTCTGTGTGTTTTGTTAGATAGGAATTTTTTTAAAAAAACAGTCCTTATCTGCTGAAAGCAGAAGCCTCTCCATCCAAGTCTTACGTAACCGTCTCTATCAGCCCTGGATGCTCCTTTCACCCCTCCGACTCTTTGGGCCAACATTTGGCTTCATATATTTAACTACACATTCTGCACCAACACACAGGGTAATCGTACATATATAAATATATCACTGTGTCTCTCTCTGAGCACATTTCACAAAAGCAGGCTTCGGGAACTCGGTGAACTGACCTGTAT
>VUQR01013164.1:27713-38780 GCA_015108515.1 Hemichromis elongatus | reverse complement strand
ACCTGTATCAGGCCAAGGAGAAGTAGCAATGTGTCCACCATGATTAATGAAACTAGAACATCAAACATTGTATATCAATAATGGCCTAAATAAGATACTTAATACCATCTATGCTCCTCAGTTAAGGTCTTTTTTAATGCTGTGTTTGCTTTGCTTACTATGTGTTACGTCTTGTTGCAGAACATGTTGTCTACCTATGCTAATCAAGGTCACGCCTAAAGAAGGTGCGACTTCCCCTAGATTAGATTTGGAGTCACAGCTTCAAAACCACTCATCACACAGAAACATGAAAAATGAGCAAACATTATTTTGACGTTCTCAAGAAAATACCACAAGCAGCTCCAGATCTCCTTCAGTATCCAGGGAGTGCATTCATGCATGATGTAGAGGGGATTTACAGCCTTAGACTGCTCTTGTTAGGAACACGGCCCTGGAGACTGGCGCACATATACAATTAAAGACAGGACGACAAGGAGTTGGAGCGGTGGAGAAGTGAGGACAGAGACACAAGGAGAATGGCTGATGGTGTTTTCTGCGACAGCACTGCAGAGCAGGTCATTGTATTTTAAAGAGTAAGTAAATATGCCGCACAAAATAAAGTTCAGGAACAAAAACAAACAGTGTCAGGTTTGGAATGTGATTCTGACCGAGGTCGCCGTGGAGACCGGGTAACGCCATCTGAAGTTTGGACAATATCGCCCATCAAAAAAGTGGGAAGATTAACTGTGTGACATTCAAGTTCAGACCGCAGAGCCAACGCGATGGAACAGTACAGAGCAGAGACACCTTTATTTCACTGCAGTGCTCCTAAATCACACAGATCTCATCACTGTCAAACAACGACGGTTGCAATATGCAAGCACAGTCGACGAGCTGGCTGGACCGTTTGTGGCAGAAGTCGTGTGTAAAAGTTAATCACACGTCGGTCATCTGCAGAGTGATTTAGAAGGTGATTAGGATGTTCCGCTTCCACGATTTCAATAACAACAAAAGGTCTTGCGACAGACAGCGTTTACCTTTGGCTAATGGGTTCACATTTTCCTTGCATTCTGCTCACAAACTTATAATGAAAACTAAACAGAGACAATTCAGAAAAACAAAAACTAATGCTCCCATTAACGTGGAGCATCTCTGAGGCTGTACGTCAGAAAGTGATTATAGCAGTTCCCCAACATTACGCATCTGGCCAATCACCAAATAGAAAATGGTAAATTGTCGGTTTCAGATAGAAAAAGTCATAAAACCAGTTATGACGTTAGAAAATGTAGAAGGAGAGCGTTACGGGTGTTTTACACCCATCCAGCAAGCACTTCTAAAATGCTACCATCTTTGGCCTTATTATTACTGTAGAGCCAAATAGCATGTTTCCTGAATGACTCCAGTCATCATAAAGATGGCTTAAATTGCTCAGAAGTGTCAAGTGAGTACTGAGATAAAAACCATAAAACTGAGCCATCTGAAAACACAGAATCAATCTAAAAGCAGAACAAATCAGAACAAACAACAGCAGCAGGGAAACCGGAAAACAAACGCGAATAAAGAATGATTAGTGTAGAGTGTTTTTAGCCTTCAAGTCTTCACATTATTTAATCGTCAGTAGTGTTCTTATAGTCTACATCCTCGGTGATCTCTGCTTACGCTGTGGGCACATTAGAGAAAACAGTGGTTTGAGATCGCAGCGATGACCTCAATCTCACTGCCTTTGCAGCAAAGATGATCTGTGCTGTTCAGAGTCACGTATGAACCATCATCAGCTCATGATTATTTGGAGATAGGATTCCTGCTGTCTGATCAAAATGTGGTCGCCTCAACTGCTTACAATCATTTGTTGAATGCTAAAAACGAAATGCAATTACCAGATAGCAGCAAAGTGATGGAGTCCCACTCTAGGACATAAACTCTTTTTTATAATCTTTGTTTTCTGTGAACATCTGATCAATTAACCTGTTTTGAAGCTGAATATTTAAATGGTAAGAATTAAGGTATGATTCTTTAAAGAGTCCAGGAGGTAAAAAGACTTTAACTGCTGCTAAAATATAAAACAATGGACCCCAGTGAGAGAAGTGCCTTCTGGGAAAACTGTGTTGAGGAGTCACCGTTGTACTTCAGGAACGCTCTCTTCTGGATTATTTTCAGAGGGAATTAGTTAATTTATTTATAATATTTTCCACTTCTGGTTATCCAGGGCACCATCTCTGCCCATCCATGGGATTATGAGAAGTGGTGAGGAGCAGAAAAAAAAAAGAAAAAAAAAAGATGCATTTACAGCATATACTTTTGGCAGCAGCCAAGGAAGTAATATTGCTGGTTTCAAAAGATCCTCAACTCTCAGTGTATTGAAGTCAGCAGTTTAAGGAAGACACACAATAGACAAGATAACTTTTTAGCTGAGTCTGGAAAATATGCATTTCAAAGAGCGATGTTATCCTGGTTAGAAGTGATGAGGGAGACGGAGCTCGTCATAGACGGGAAACTTTCATGTCTTATCGATTTACGAGATGGTGAAATGCACAGATAATTGCATCTGCGCATGTCAGTGTTTGGTTATGATGCTGATATGATTCTTGGTGTGTGAGATTTCTAATTTTCCAGGTGCAGGATTTGAGTGTTTTTTGTTTTCTCTCTTTGCCTTTTGGTAAATGGTGGTTATTGAAATATGTCTGATATTTTAATAGTCTATTCTCAGCATTGTCATTTCCAACAGTCAATCAACAAGAGGAGACGGAGGTAGAGCAGAGACGAGGAGATGACACTGAATGTGATTTATAGAAATTAGGCAAAGGTTTTAATTCTTCTAGACAAAGCTGCAAAACCTTTAATCACTCAGTATTAATGCAGTAGAGAAAAAGCTCGGAAAAGCAACAGGAAGCGTTAATAATTTTATAATCTCGTTGGCACCACTTTCATGTCATCCGTCATTACAGAAATATTAACATTTCACACATCAGGCGGTGTTGGAAACAACTCTCAAAGGAGTAATTACTCTTTTGTCCCATAATACTCCTTTCTACCGTCAAACCTGTTTGTACACAAAACATCTGGTCATTCATCGTGAAAGAAAATGACTGTAAAGAGTTTTACGTCTTTGAACATGCTGCTGTTTTGGAGACACTTTCCTAATTAAAACCTACGAAATGGAAATCATCCTCTCAAGAAAGAAGCTGTTACACACCTACCACGGTAAAAATAACAAGCAGCAGGGTACAGTGAAGATTTATGACGGGCTGGAGACATATCTGGGGGGACGTGAGAAATGATTATTTGCTGTTGGTTTATTGGGACGACGACCGTTTCACTCCTCCTGCCATCATTGGAAAAATGAGAGCAAAAGGAAGGATGACGAATTAGGGATAAAACAGATCGCCTCCAAAAGTTAGAAGGAAGAAAAAAATCGGAATAAGTCAATAAAATAAAGCCTTATGTGGATTTTTCTTAATTGAAAAAGACAATTGCTCAATGTTTTATGTAGCGAAGGGCATTATGGGTCAGTGGACAGCATTTAAACAGATGCTCGAGAGAGCACCGTGACCCAACTACCCAATCAACCCAGCGCACTGGAATGAACTGCAGTCTTCAGTATACGAACCCCCAAAACATGCAGCAGGACACGTAATGAGCTCAAGGTTATACCAGGTCTCAGTGTAGACAGCGATTGTTAACCTGTCTGCATTTTAATTGCAGCCAAGTACTCCTGTATGTTTGATGTAAATCGCATTCATTTGCCTTCAGATCCCTCTGAAATGTCCTTGTACCAGATAACCGGCTTTGCTCTCATCGCATTCTGCATGTTGATTTCCTTCCACTTCCCATGGAATACAGTTTGATGAAGCAGTAAGAGAAAAAGCAAAGTATATTTAATAAGGTTCTCATGTGATGTCATAAACACATTGTCCAACAACATTGGACGTAATACAATTCCCGGCTGCTAGGTTAAAATGTAAATTCCTGACTGGCTCGTTGTGGTTGCTGGGTAAAACCTTCGTTTTTTTTCTTTGGTCCAGCAAAGAATACTGATTGCTTTGGGTGCGACCAGTTTCCCGGAGTTGCTTGCAGTTGCTCTACTAGCTTCATGATAGTAGAAGGTTCACCTTCAAAGTAAAAGTTGTCCCTCAGCGCTAAAGCCAACACATGAACAGCTTCCTGTCCGGTTTGTATCACATTTTCAGTTTTCCTGCAGCTCAGAGAGAACTTGGGTGATGTTTGTAGAAAGGTCTGGTTTTCCATTCATTTAATTTATTTAATTCACTTCAGTGAAATTTTATTTCTATTGTGCCAAAATATTTGCTTTTATGCACTTTATATCATAAGATAAAGGCCCTATAATAAAACAGAGAAACCCCTAAAAATCAGACGACCCCCTTTAAGGCAAAGACTCGGTGACAGTGGGGAGGAGAAACTCAGCTTTAACAGGAAGAAACCTCAAGCAGAACCAGGTTCAGGGAGGGGCAGCTATCTACTGTGAACGGTTCAGGGTACTTGATCGTACATTGTCAATGGTCATTTTTGCCTTTTGTGCATTTATTTTCCATTCATCTTCAAAAATGTACCATCCATCCATCTAATTAAACTTTTGACTTTTTTGCATTTACTAAAACAATGATGCAGATGGGAGGACAGCCTCATCGGGTCCCCCGACCCTCACACCCTCACAATGCCCTTGAACATGCTGCTGCTTAATAAAGGCATGATGCATGAGTGTATAGTACATTATCTAGTCTAAACAAGTCCCCATTATTAATCATTCTGTTTATCAGGCTACACGAAAATGGCCTGAATAACCATCTAAAACCTAATTTTTAAAAATTTAAAAAGGTCCATCAGTTATTCCTCAATGACCTCTACGTCTCCTTGATAACTGCTCCCTCCTCTCCAGTCTCCACCATTCAAACAGCATCATGCTTCCCCCCCCTCCCCACTCTGATCTGCTGTTCTGATACGGCTTCCTGCTGTTGCATGGAGTGGACTCCCCCCCGTGGATCGTAGCTCAAACACTTCATCCCGCTGCGATAATCCCCATTAAACCATCTGCACTGTCGTCTCCCCGCTGCTCTGGCCCTGACTGGGAAAGCCACTGCCATTAGACTACAGTATATATCTGTACTGTACAAATCAAACATGACTGCTTCAGTCGTGTGCAGCAGATCAGCAGGATGGAAACTGCTCTTAAATAGTAGGCTCTGATACAGAAATGACACGAGCTTGTCATGCTGTCAAACTTCAAGGATGAGGGGAAATGAGCTCAGACACTGGAAAAACATTTGCTTTTATCAAGTTCAAGTACACATTATGTGTCAGTTAGAGGTTTATATAGGGTGAGCCCACTGAAAAAATATAAACGGAGCTAAAATTGGGAACTTTTAACTGGATTAACATCATAAGAGTCTAAACTCTTTGCA
The DNA here is from genome assembly GCA_015108515.1 of Hemichromis elongatus. NCBI lineage: Eukaryota > Metazoa > Chordata > Actinopteri > Cichliformes > Cichlidae > Hemichromis > Hemichromis elongatus. The sequence goes on along the minus strand of VUQR01013164.1, from coordinate 33,384 downwards.
GACTTCTTACAAACATCGACATCTTACGGCAGAGTAAATAAACAATAGATGAACAAATAAACCAAATATTTACTGTTAATCTTCCACTGAATAAGACAAAGGTTTGTGGTTTTTTATTGCATGTTGTCGGATTTTGATTACATTTTCATTGCTTAATTAGTATTGTTTATGTAGTGTATTATTGCTTATGTTCTGTTAAATTAGTTGAAACTTAACATTTTTGGTGAATTCAGAGAAAAGATCCTTTTTTTTTTTTAATTACAGGACAAAGTCTGAGTAATACTTTTTCTGTAATTTTTGGGATTTATTTCTCAGAGCTTAAGCCCGAGGAGGCATGCTGACGGCTTTCTCTGATTTACTACAGCAGCATTTTTTTGCAATGGCGTTAAACTCAATAAATGTGGAAAAACTGAGACACATTATTTTTCTTAAGACATCTCAGGATGTTCATCATCACTTTGTTAAAGTGAACTTTTTAAAGAATGTATTTAAAACCTCTTTATGCTAAAAGAAAGGGTCATTTTAGTGCTCTTGCCCACATTGGACCAAACTGAAGTGTTTAAAATGAGCTGCTTTTAATGCAGAATTCGACTTCATGTAAAAGTAAAATAATATGGGATAATGGGATAATTAACTGCCACTAAAACAGTTCAACGGAGCAAGGAATACCAGTCAGATGATCACACTAGCTTTAAACAAACCAACAAACTGTGACAGACAAATGTTTTTAGAAGACTAAATCAAATGCATAAAAGGTAAAACGATGCTGCAAACCCTGCACAACAATCACAGTCTACAGAACTACAGCCCAATACTACGATGACGACAACTAATGGCCTTTTTCTGTTTCATGTCTGAATGAAGTGATTTAGATTATCAGGATAGTGTGTGGTTGTGTTCACAACCAGTCAGTTATCTCATTGCTGTTTTGCCAGACATACGGAATAAATAAGTATACATTTATCGTACTGCGTTTTGACATCAGGTCAGAATACTTCACACAGAACTGTGTAGAACAACTTTATAATGGCTGCTGTAACAGTTTACTGTATGACTTTATTTAACCTGGTATTGTGGATGGATTATCTCAGTTGTTCTCCTGACTGAAGTTTGGTCCGTTTACAACATCCTGCCATGTGATTGCACTTTTATCGAGTGGAAAAAAGTTAGCGTTCATCCTCTAGTTTTACTGTGTTTATGTTATGCTAACATAGCCGTGTCGCTAGCGATCACGTAGCACATCATTATATACCAGCTAGTCCAACTTCAGTAACCCTACAAACCTCACTGCTCTTTAGTTTTCTGTCTTCATTTATGTTGGAAGTGATAGCAGAGCTGTATGTTTGAATGTTTTCAGAAATCTCTCAGTCAGAACATGCTATATCATGTTTAGGAGGAAACTAGCGAGCTAACTTCCTGCTGACTTCTAACTGCGTTAAATTTAATAAATTCTGTTTTCATGGATGCCTGGATGTTAAACTTAATTTTAACACCTGGTAAAGCAGCAACACTGATCATTTTATTAAAGACGAAGGAATTTAGACAGTTTTTAGCTCTCAGTGATGCTGCAGTGTTCGTTTGACTTTGGACCCAGAAGCAGCTAATGATGTCAGACTTAAAGACGGGAAAGTTTCCAGTAGTTTGTTGTAGCAGCCACTATTTTCTATAGTTTATACTACCAAAACCAGTTAGGTTTCCCTTTGGTTAACAGCATTATTATTTAATTTCTTATGTGTGCTTTAAACAATTATGAAAACAAGAGCTTTTTTCACTACAGTGCATTTCCTCCTCTCTGTGAAAACTCACACTCATTCACTTTTCGGTGCAACTCGATTAGATTCAGATTACTAACAGAGAGCCTGTCATCAACTGTATCTATGCAGACAAAGTAAAACTCTCGAGACTTGAATATGAAGAATATAATTTCTCTAAAAACAATAATTCAGAGTCATGTGATAAGACAGCAGTGTCCTTTATTTCACTATAACTGGAGGTGGATCCTCTTTCACATATATTTCTGAGTATTATACAGAGGGGTGTGGAGCAGTCAACTTTTTTTGTGGAGTGGCAGAAAAAAGCCACAGCCTAAAGAGGAGGTAAAGGAAACACCTCGTTTCTGAGAGAAGATGAACTGAGGCACTACACTAAGGCCATGTATCACACAGAGATCATTTTGAAGTGTGAATCATGCAAAGCTCCTCTAGTAGATGTAAAGCACAAACGGCTTGTTTCACACAGAGAATAAACTGAGCGGAGGCGCAACCAGTAAGAAAAAGATAAATGATTATTCTGAGCTGCAAATTACCCAAAGAGTCCAAAACTAAAAATGTAGAAATGCTCCCCTTCATATGCGCCGTAACATGCTAAAGTACAACATGGTGGGCGGCCTTCAAGGGCAACAGCCCCTCGAGGTCACTGAAACTCCTCTTAGAATAAATCTTTATTAGTCCGTTAATTAATCAATCAGGTCTGTATTGAGGAAAGCGGCAGGCTGGGTCATTTCTGAAGCCGTGGAGTTAAAATTAACTTTATTTCAACATGTGAAACTGTGCGTGGCTTAATAGTCACGCAGTGTAATTGAAATATCTGCATGACGATAAGCCGTGAACAATGCAGCGCAAGCATAAACTGCCTCTGAGCTCATATACTGCATCGATTTTCCATCACTTCCCACATACTGGGAGAACAATAAATCAGCCATTTAAATTGTACTGGCCGTCCAGCAGGGTGGAGTGTACCGACCGCTGCTTGGTTAGTCACTGTGACACAAACCCTGCGGTGAAATTCAAAAAGAAAACTTATCGGGGGACAATCAAGGACAGAGAAGTTTAATTGAGGTCTCGGGAATCTCTGCTGGAGCTCAAGCAAAAAGCCAGAAAGACCCAGCTCTTTCACGGCCGCTTAATCTTTTCAATCAAAGCTGTGTGAAGGGCCAGGATCAACGCTGTGGGCTCTGTTATGCAATGGCCTCTATCGTCTCCCCTTCACACCCCCGGAGCCAACAAATACTACCAGGAAAACGTAAAAAGCCCCGCATTCAGCCATCCATTTATCCATTTGGGTGGTGAACATGAGAATCAATCAGCAGGAGAGCAGATCGCAGCCAACGGATCTTTTTAAGAGCTTTCAGAAGTTGAAGATGAAGCAAATCGCTGTCATGTCACACCCACAGCTGATAGTGCTGATGTGTGAAGCCGATGAAGCAAAAGATCTGACCTGATGAATTATCAACCGAGCTGCTTTCAGGCCTTATTATTGTGAAGTAATTAGTCTGTCTCGTGAATTCTTCATAAAAATGAGAGGTTAATGCACAATAAAATATTCACATCACACTGAAGTGGCTCGTGGCTGAGTGAAACTAAATATGACAATGCAAGATCACAGGCAGCATGCAGCTAATTTAACTCTGTGCTCTCGACAAACATCACCCATCATCTCCCCGTGGGGAGAAGAGGCGTCGGTGTCAAGCCTGTCACTCTGTTTGGGTGACTGACAGGTGGTTGGAGAGCAGGCCTAAGGTGAGGCGCTAAAAACAAACCATAGGAGGGGGGGATAGACCGAGAGTCAAAGACAACAAAAGCAACAGGTTACGTTCTGAGCCGTTTGATTACAAACGCTGCCAAAATTCAAAAGCTGAACCAAAACGGGTGTCAGCCTCAATGTTCTTCTCATCCCTCCTCATCTCTACAGCGCTGCTGGTAAAGGTCTAATCATCTGTACGGGGACAGCTGCTGTCAAACCTAAAAATAACCCACAATCTGTTGTCCACGGCGAACAAAGCACCCCGAGTGCTGCAGACTGTCCGTCCGGGGGGGGAAAAAAATCTGCCAAAACTGGTCAACAGATTCACACAAATAACAAAGCAGCGCCCAGCGGACGAGACGCGGCCGAACAAACCGCACAAAGCCTAGCTGCTAAACTGGTCTCAAAGATAAGATGGATTCAAGTCCATTAATCAAACTTTTAAATTACACGTCTAATATTCAGATTCCTGCTTACGGTAATCTGAATATTACTTAATATAACTCCCCTTTAAATAATTAAAATGCCTTTATTCTCACGGCGGTCATATTTATAATGACCTTTGACCCCCTACTAATGTTCTAACAATGGAATCCTTTAAACCTGGACACGGTTTAGTACTCCAGAAGGGTGTAAACATACATACATGTGTCCTGTTAGCAGACAATATTTGTCAAATTTCCAGGAGGGACATGATTGTAAATGAGTATATCAGAGGGACAAGCTCAGGCTGGGATGGACATGTGCAGAGGACGGATAGTTGATATATCGGGCCAAGCTGAAGATGGGGCTGCGAGGCACGGATGTAGAGGAGGAAGGGAAGCGGGTGGTTGGTGTGACAGAAGATGACAGAGACAGGGTGAGATGGAGGCCAATGATAGGCTGTGGTGACTAGCCCCCCCCCCCCCCCCCCAAAAAAAAGGGGGGGGGGGGGGGGGGGGGGGAGACGAAGATTTGTTAAACTTGAAATTAAATCAAAATTCCAAAAGAGCAAACTTATAACTGTGTAAAGCACTTATCATCAGAGTTTCAGGTTAACGTGACCATGAAATGAGAATAAATACATTATAAATGTTACTTAACAGAAAGTGGAGTTTGATTCTGTTTTTTTTATGCATCCCCCTCCAAAATAATATGAATCTAGTAAATGCACCTCCTGAAGGGCTCTTTACCCTAAAAGCTGTTTATGCTGCTTTTAAGTACACGAGGACCATTTTATTCTTTTTCTGTCTAATCCTGTACATCCTGCAGAGGAATACCTTTGGAGAAAAGATTACACTTATTGTTTTTTTCCAATATTTCTTAGTTACAGTTATTTTTCTAAGGTTTAACACACACACACACACACACACACACGGTTTGAGGTGTTAAATAATGTGTAAAGCACATTTCCAGCAACACTTAATAATATTTCCTGCAATTGTTTGCAATTGATTGTGATTATTATTACCTAAAAACACATAACAGTAGGTAGATTACAATAAAGAAATAATTATACTGTAAATAAATTCAGGTAATACATATAATTATTTCTGTTCTGCATAACTTAAGGTATTATACAGGAAAGAAGAAATAATTAAATTGTAAGTAAATCTGAAAACAAAAGTAAATGATGAAAATTACATAAGTAATTTATGTAGTGTCTAAACTCTGGGTAATTTTGCAAAATAACAAACAATATTTTTCCATCTTACGCTGTATGTAGATATATTACTGGAAAATGTGTTTGCAGTAAAATATAGTTAAATTATACATTAAAATTCCATTTATTTATTTAAACTCTGCCTTTCAGATAGCAATTTTTTGCTTCCTGGGTGACCTGTCCTACACTCAGTGACAGTGGCGGGTCCCAGAAATAAACCCTCAGTTCAACACGGTGTAAGAAGGGCACCTTGAACCCTGCAACTGAGCCCCCAGTGCAACACTGAAAAAGAGACTTCGGATTCTGGGTGGGGCTGGCTTTGATGGTTCCCCCTGCAGGGTAGAGAAGAGCTGATAAGAAAGAGTCAATTATTTAGACTCATCAGTCTGGGTAGTAACTTTAGGCTAGAGCCTCCGACCCCACACCGACCTGAGTGAAGATGCAGGCCAGCCACTGTGAGCCGACCACCAGGAGTGTTTATCCCCCCCCCCCCCCCACACCATAAAA
>VUQR01013164.1:7493-26071 GCA_015108515.1 Hemichromis elongatus | reverse complement strand
GGAGGGTGTCGGGGGAAGTTTGAGTGAAGATGAGAACAGGAAACGTTGTTAAGATCAGAGTCTGACAGAAAAGGAGGCGAGGCTGGGCACATTACGGCTTGTTCTTATGGGAGATATAAATATCCACGCAGGGTGTTCGAACATGGGCGGTTTGGGCCAAGAGAGTATTTTTATCCAGTGCCCAGTGAAGTCATACTTTTCCCTGGAAAACATGCTGTACTTGCACTGCTGAACAACCCATTTCTATTCAAACATCTTGCACTGCCTGTGCTTTTTATCTCAGAAACAAACAACAAAGTCCACAAATTCTCGCGGAAAGCAGTTTTTTCCTCACATGTAATTCCCACATGTAACCACTGTCATGCTGTTTGTAAATGTTTTGTAACTTGATTGAGACAACAGATCGAGCTGAAGAGAGCCTGAGGGGATCACGGACTAAAAGGTTAGGAGGAAAGTTGTCAGCATCTCAAAGGTGCCTCTAATTTAACCAGGCTGGATCACTGCAGTCCATGAGTGACCAAAGTTGTGTAGTAAATGCAAACTAAATACAACACACTGTTGGTGATGCAGAAAATCCATAAACATATTTTCATGTTTACTGATAACAAGATGCACCAATTAGAAAACGGATCAGTTCATCTTTAGACCATTTTCCAAAAATATTCAATGCATAACATTAATTTCACTTTGATCTGGTCACAAATTGATTTCCACATCTGCTTCATGAGGGTATAAGACAGACCGGGATGCACTCAGTAGCCTGTTCTGTTTAAATAAATAAGAAACAAACCAGCCCCGAGAAAGCCCTGAGTGGTAAAATAATACATATTAATCCATGAATTCAGAAGACTGCGGATTTTCTGCGAACATTGTTCTCCTGATTTGCTTTGGGTTTTTGTTTGTGTTCCTTAAAGCTTTGTTTCCATTGCCTTTTTATTGACTGAGACAGGCCGCATGCATTTTATGCAAAGGAAGAGTCGAGTGTCTGCTTTTTATGTTAGCACACCTGAGTAAGAAAGACAGAAGGATAACCAGCATCATGCAACCTCTTATCTCTGACTGGAGTTCAGGTTTTGTTCAGGAGCTAACGCTGTTCAACAGCGTTCATTTAGAAGCTTAAAGCAGATAAGGGTGAGCAGGTTTGAATAGCTGGGCATCTGCATCAATAAGGACCTCACCTGGACATTTAACACCACACAGCTGCTTAACGGGGAACATTAATACGTTGCCAATGCTACGGGCCCAGAGAGTGCTGAGGACTAAACTGCGCTCTCTGCAGAGTCCACAGGACAGCTGCCTCCATCAAAGACCCACCTCCAACATGGACTGTTCACACTTCTACCCTCATGTGGAGGCATGAAAGTGTGAAACATAAGATCTGCAGAATAAAGAACTCTTTCTTCCCGCTGCCATTAAACAGAAGTTAACCTTGGTCTACTTTCACCTACGACTGCCTGGATTTCTCAGTTTGCACACTCACTGCTGTCTGCTGCACATACAGCTGACCAAGAACTCCAAATTGCATAAATATGCATAAATATGCACATAACCCATGGGAGCTCAGATTCTTTCATTTTATTTCTATGGTTCTATTTTTTGCATATCTTCTATTTCGACTGCAGTTTTTGTTTTAAACCTTTTTTAATTATACTTTATTCTATTTATCTGTTTTATATGTGGATTTTGAAACCAAATTGAAACTTCAAACTGAAACCAGCAGCCTGGTTAGGTTGAACCTGTGCACTGCTCACGTCTCTTCCTTTGCTGCTAAATTTTTCTTGAACAGATTTTTAAAAACACGTTTAACATTTGCAAAAACTGCACAGGAGACAAACAGAAATGTGAAAAGCTTTGTGGTCTAAGCCATCCACTGCTTTGAACATTACAGCCAGGAGACAAAGCAAAAGAACAAATGACCACAGATCCAGAGGATACCGGCAGCTGCTATAAATACTGGTGTGGCTTTAAATTGTCACACCTTTTTTGTGTGTCCCAAACAAAAACACGCTATAAATGAAATCTTTAGCTGGTGGCTTACAGTGGTTATTGGAGGTTGGAGGGATTTGTCAGAGCAGCTACAGTATGCCAGCTCACCACTCTTTGGCCTTAGTCCTAACATTTTGAGGTCAACTGACTGTGGCTGCAGAACTGGGCTAAGTTCCACTTCCCAGTGTTTGAAAAACAAACGTTAGCTGGAAACAGATCAAAGCAGGGTAAAAATAAATAAATAAATAAACACTTACCAAAAACACCCGGTACGCATCTTTCCTCGTGACAGAGCCCCAGCACGGATCTGTGTCGTTGTACTTCACACTTCCAGCGCTGCAGGAGTGGTTTCCACTGCAGGCAACAGCACAAAACAGAGCTTCGTGTTAAACCCCGTCACCTGTCGGCTGTGTGAAACACCCAAACCGTCACTGCACCTCTAACTATGACGCACAAACCTTTATCAGAGGTTTCATTTAAAATGTCTGTGTTTACACCTTGTAAGAGACGGATATCTCAGCTGAAGGAAAAGCTTTGGAGAGTATCTCTTCAGAGCGATCACTAACCGTGTCACTGCTGTGTGACAAAGCAAACGTTAGGAAAATCCTCTAGTTCTGTCAATGCTACTGGGAGGCCTCCAGTTTGTGCCTTCAGGCGAGGCAAACTGCTTCTGAAGGCTCAGTTACGTCTCACATTTGTTCTAGCTGGGAGGTTAGCAAGGTTGGGACCACAGTGAGGAGAATTTAATGCTATGAGACAGCATCAGCATGCCACACCCCTGGACCGGATGGCAGGTCAGTTTTGTCATAACACCAATTAAAAGAGGAAAGGACAGATTTAATGCTGTGAATTTAAAGCTATAAATTAATAAATAAAAGTAATTTCCCTTCAAAATTTGGCCTCAAACTTTGATAAAAAACAAGGCCATCAAGTGTAAAGTTCATCGTTTAGTCTTGCATCTGAATGATGTCATTGAGAGGGGTAATCCCTTATATGGTCACGAGGAGAAGCCATGGACTTACAGCGAGAAAGAAGGGAGACAGATAAACGGAGGAGCTGCACCAAGGCCCGGTTTAAGTAACACAAGGATCATTTTGAACAGGAAATTATGCAAAGCTACTGTAGCAGAGTCAAAGAGCAAAAATACGGAACTGGAAATGAGCACAACAGGTCTCCTTTAAGCACATGCAGCGGTTCTTCCTTTTACTTCCATTTTGGCTTGTGTTTTAAATCCACCACACCTCTTTCCTTTACAGAGGCCCTTTTTTTGCCCCCCCCCCTCCCTTTAAAAGCCTGAATGTTTACCAAGGGTTGGACTGTTCACCCATTAATAGCTCAGACCGCTCGGTTTTACACTGATGCTGCTGCTGCTGTTACAAAAATAAGGCTCCATCACAGGTTATTTTCTTTTTCCCATCATTCTGTTGTAAAGCACACCTGTTAACGTGAGGTGGAGACTTATTCTTTAGAAAGCAGAGATTAAGAGACATACTTTTAATCTTACTGAGATCAAACTGATCTCAGACCTCAAACACCAAACTCACAAAAAGTCACTGAAATAACTCAGTAAATAAAGCATTGTGCATTATAGCTTCCTTAAAACTTTTTTGAAACTGCCTGAAACTATCAAAAACATCACTGTCAGAAACTGTCACAATCCACAAATAATAAAACAACACTGACGGCAGAATGACTATTTCTGTGATCTGAAGGATCCGAAGAGCCGAGTCCACTATAACTATATATGAAATACTTCGTTTTCACCCAGACACTTGCAATAAAAACCTTTCTGGAAGCAAATCAACGCGACTCAGTCGCCAGCAGCACCGGTACGAGGTGAGCAGGCCTAAAGGCCTGTGAGAGCGAGGCTTTATTGTCTTAATCTCAGGTTCAGCAGGTCACAGCAGGACTAAACAGGAAGGACAGAGGAGCCAATGAGAAGCCAGATGTGTGCTTCATTGTGCCAAAAGTAAAAGCAGAAATGTAATGAAAGCTTGCCACCAAGAATATGACAAGAATTCCCTAATTTTCAGCTTCCTCTTTTTAGACTTAGACCCTACTTGAGCAGCTTTGCCATTTTAGCCCCACCCACTTTAAGGCTGCACTCCCCATTTGCCAACTTTGTGATTTGTGAAGATGTTCTTAATGCCAGGTGGGCGGGGTTTCTGCACTCAGAGCAGCCAGAATTGGAGCAGAAGGCGATCACAAGATAATGTGAGACCTAAAAAGACCTAAAAATGTATTACACCGACTCTTACACCAATGTCCTAATTAATTTGAGTAAATAAATGAATATAGTTTCATTAATACAAAATTAAACTGAGTATTTGGGCCCTTTAATTTTTCTTCTCATAACTAGATTTTACAACAGCACAAACTCCTTTGATGGAACTCGTTTCCAAACGGTAGGAAGAAATTAAAAGTAAACATAAACCACAACAGAAATGTCCGTGTGTTTACAAAAAGACAGTCGATTGTGGTGGTTGATTGTTGAGCGAATAAGGACAAGCATAGTAGGTCTACTTCTAATATAATCTCTTTATTTTAAAATAAATAATAATCCTACCAGGCAACTTCCATCAGCGATATCGGCACAGCTGCTGCGTAGATGGCCAGGTCTCCATAAAGATAGACTATGATGCAGATGTAGAACATATTGACACCGACTGAAAGACAAAAATAAAAACATTAATATATTAATGAGTCAGGAACGCATTGTTGGTCATGATCAGACTTATAAAAGCACCTTCTTTTGGTCTCGTCTTCTAGTCTCAGACAAAAGTTCAGAATAAAATTAGAATGAATTCAAATCTGTATCCAGAGCGTCGCTACAAGACATCCATCCGCCCAGGTCCAACTTTGAGTCAGGGGTTTAAGCAGAGATGTCAAGACCTCCCTCTCCCTGCCCACCTCCTCCAGCTCTCCCAGGAGACACGAAGCCATTCCCAGTCAGCCAAGAGATCTCATCTCCTGGGTCTGCCCCGGGACCTCCATCAGCATGAACACCTCACTAGGAAGAACCCAGCAGGCATCGTGGTGAACTGGCTCCTTGAAATATGGAACCACCTCTACTCTGAGCTCCTACTAAATGACCGAGCTCCTCGCCCTCTCACTAAGGCTGAGTCCAGGCATCCTCCAGAGGAGGCTCAGTTCCACCTCTTGTATCAGCAATCTCATTCTTTCCGTCCCTAACCAAAGGTGACGCAGACCGACCCGTTAGTCAACAGCTCTGCTTTCACGGTCAGCTCTCAGACCCTCACAACATCCACATCACTGCAGAAACTACCTAGAACTAAGGATACCCGCAACTGCCACAGAGATACACTCTCTGCATGATGACACATTTATGTTTGAGGACAGGAGTCTTTTTAGAGTTTCTGACACAAAGGAGGGTAATGCGTTGATGGATGGTTGGTCTCCAGGATCGCTGAGATGTTTGAGGACAACTTGGATCCAAACTGAGCGCAGCTGGCAACTCAACAAATGATCGAGTTTGAAACGCACCATCGGGGATTAGCAGCAGATCACCAAAGCACGGCTGGTTTCTCTATGCAAATAAAAACCAGCAAGTTCATGAAGTAAAACGAGATCGATAAGTGACAAGCAGACGCATTTTTCATTTTTAGCGGCCCGTCTCAACATTTCATCGTGAAATAGGACCATCGGACCACGAGTGTGAAACTTTGCCATCTCTATTAAAATGTACTCTCATCTACACCTCTGCTCGTTACATCCCTCCATCCCTTTTCAGGGACGGCGGCCAGCACAGCGTAGGCACGTCTTACTGGTTCAATGAAATATATTAATAGCGTTAATTAAAAAAACTAATCACTCCATGAAGGGAATTTTCCTCATCAGCCTTTACTCTTTACAAGTTCTTTAACCATCTGTCCTCCTCTCACCACGCAGCCAAGATCGAGAGCTTTCACTAGCAGACACATCAACACAGTGCCCCACACATTCATCATCCTCTAGGAGGGGTTTCGACCGTCCAACCGGACCCCTCAGCTAATTCATTACTGCCAAGGAAATTAGAGCATACAGTCGATTAAAAAGAAATAAAAGTTGACAGATTTACAGCTTTAAGGGCCACGCTGCTTCTTTTAGGGCTGAGGCTGCCCATCAAACAGTTAAATTAAGCAGTGACAGAAGTTGAAAACACGAGGAAGTGGCAGCCTAATAAACAACCATTCATCTCGTTGTAATTAAAGCTGTCAGCTGACTCACAACAGTCAGAATGCAACATTAGATTCTGGAGCCCTAAAAGAGTGATCCGAGTCTGATTGAGCCCAGAGCGTGCTGGCTAATATGATTATAAGAAAATGACACAATTATTCATGTGGTCAGTAGGGTGTCATATTGTAACATACCCATTGCATTTTAAAAGCATATGTACAACATATGTCATGGTGAACGGCTTGTTCTGTTAAGAACAAAGATTAAAAGGGGAGCAGCAGCCAGGTGGCGCTAATCAAATGCACTTTATTAATTAATCACCAGAGAACCTCTATAAATGCTGTAGTTTCGGCATCTAACCGTGCAAAAAACCCAAGAACTACATCTCAGGCTTCAGTTAGCATGTTAAAGGTCAAAGTTCATGAAAGCACAATGTGAAAAAGACTGAACGAGTGCGGCTTGTTTGAAAGAGTGTGCAGGACAAATACAATCCTCTCCACAAGACTTCTGGAACTATGAGACCAAACTGGAGATGAATAATGATAACGCGCAGCACCACTATTAGCAAAAACCAAACACAGAACATTAATAAAAACACCTCAAAGGTGATGATTTTCGCACCTTGCAAGTCACTGAGTTGCCTCTGAACTCAAATACTTGAGTCAAATATAAAGTTAAAGCTTGGCCCAAACTGGTTCATAAAACACTGCCGTAAAGTCACTGCTGCTGAACATGGTGCGAGCTTAGATGTTAACCTGCTTGCTTTGTCTGTATTGAGCCTGGCATTCACACCAAGGTCACTGCGCCTTTGTATTGTAATATCCATTGTTATACTACAGAAAGTACAGGTGCAGGAATTAAATGGCAGATATTCCCAAACGATCCCAAGTTCGGAGTCTGCTGCAAACTAATGACAGCACTGTGGTCAGCACCTCGCTCTACGATGCCCTTAAATGTCGGGGTTCAGACTGGACAGGCATTAATAATTTAAACATGGATGAGACTTATTGTTGAGAAACAGGTATTCTGCTGCTGCAGTCGAGGCGTGATAGCACGGCGGGTGCTCCACATGACCACAGGCCTTCGCAGCACCGCAACTAATTTTTCCCAATTACCCCGAGCCGCAGGCAAGCGGGCTACAAAATGGGCCTTCGTGTAGGAGCCCAGGACTCCATGTAGCTGTGAAACACCGCCGCAATCCCTCAGCATTTCCTCTGACTGACAGCAGACATGAAAACCTGCCTGCGAGGAGCCGGAGAGAACAGCACAAAGACCACATTTAGTTAAGACTACAAGGGGCCTTTGGAGGGATTTCATACCATTTAAGTCCTAAAAGTAATGGGATATTTTATTCGTACTGTAGTGCTAAGCCACCTGTGGCCCGCTCTTTAAGGTGAAGCAGTTTGGTTTTGTGATGCCTGAAAATGAGTTGTCATCTTATGGAAAACCTTTGAAATAAAAAGGAAGAAAGAGAATTTTAACTTTTATTGATCCTCTCCTTAGATTCCAGGTCTGCTGCCTGTGGGACCATCACAGGGAAATGCTGATGAACACAAACTGTCACTAATCAAACTGACATGGAGCCAACACCACCATCAAGAGTCTGTTTCCAGGCTAAGTAAACAGGACAGAACACAGTTACAACTGGAAAGTTTATGTTTACACTGTCAACACACGACTTCTAGCCTTCCAGGTAACATCGATCAAGTCTGTCAGCACAAACAGTTACACGTCAGGACCCTTATTTATGATAATGAAAATGAAATCGTGACACGTTTCTGTTAAGTTATGTTTTAATTCAAATTTTTACCCGTAATCAGGGATGTCAAACATAAGGCCCGCGGGCCTGAATCAGCCCAGCAAAGACTCTGTTGGAGCCGCTGAACGGCTCGATATCTTTATCACGTAGGAAAACAAAGATGTGCTGCTGAAATTGCGTTTCTTTATCCTATATTAACATATTTCAGGGATGAATGTGTAGTTAAACGTCTTTACGCTGACAGAAAGAGGAGTTTCACTCGTCCAGCTGTATGTGGCCCTCAGTTTGACATCCCTGCACTAAACAACCACTAATCTCTTTGATTAACATCTGAAGAATATCTCCCTTATCATTTAGTAGAATATTGATCCATGAGCTTCTGCTCTGACTTCAAAGGGACGACTAAAAGCTCTGCAGTGCCTTCAGTGCCAACTACACTTTGCCGTACTGGTGCTTCCTGTCATGTTCGGGTCAAATCTGATTTACAACTTAAAACACTGATAAATATTGTGTTTTACGTCTGATTGCCTCGAGGCCTTATGACATCCTCTACACTATGCACTTGAACATATAAAAGTGATGATCACCTCTTTCAGAGAATTTTGACGGTTTTAATCAACCTTGTTAAATCTGTGTTGCTCCCAGTCAAAAGTGACCGCCATAGGAAATCGACTGAACGACCCACTGAACTGAATTTGGTGGTGAAAAATTTTTGTTATATTATTTTGTTATATTTAAGAGCTGCTAAAACAGGCCGGTCAGTTGTGACCAGGAACACTAAAGTGGTAGCGAGGGACGAGAGGGTTAACGTCTCCATGCAGTTGAACCTGCAAAGCTCCGATCGGTCTGGTCACATTTGTCATTCTTATGTAACCAGCGACACAGTAAACAAAAACAGTAACTGCGACATTAAGTCCATGTATTTCAATGGATCCTAAATGCTTAAATGTATTTTAAATAACATAAAATTAAAAAATATGCTCTCACTAACAAAATGCACATTGATCAATATGTTTTGTATTAAAGTGAAAAGTGACGCAAAAAAGTAAAACTTTTTTGCTTTAATACAAAACGCAAAAAGACGAGATTCCAGAGAAGGCTCTTAAGCTTGTTTGGTCATTTCACTGCAAACTGTGGCATCAACACAGCGCTATAAACGTTCACTCTCGCATGGAGGTGGTTTTCTAAATGATTGCTTACTATGTCCAGGAATCAAATTAATAACACTCGGCTTTCCATCAATCCGATTCCACGAGTCAGTCTTCTACTCCTTCACTGATGAACGGTAGTTTGTCTGTTTCACAGAATATAAAAAACTGGGAGATGCAAAAGCAGCTGGAGGGCTGAATGACAGAGGACAACAAGACAGGAAGTGCCAGCACTAGTTAGGTAGCAAAATAAAAGTATTGCCTACTTGTGAATCTCTGAGGGACGGCACTGTTCTATCACATGGATTAAAGCACTGCAAGTACAAGTTACACAGACAAAAGCATGCACAAGAGGGGATACAAAAGGGAAGTGACATCATCACAGATGATAGTCTGTCAGCAGAGGTGAAGCTGGACCAAGCTGAGCAGATTCTTGTTTGGTTTCATCCTGATGAACCAAAGCCTTCGTGGAGCAGACCGCTTTCCCAGGACTGAACTTGTGCTGTCGACCTGCTGTGCTGATCACAACAAAACTTTAAAATTAACTTCTCTTAACTTCTCTACAGGAAACAGGCGCATGTGTGACTTATAGAAAATGATCGGGAGCCATGCTGGCGCAAACATGTCCGTTCATCTTCCCAGTGGCTCGGGCCCTGCTGGTTTTCATTTTGCCAGAGCTCTGCATGCACAAGTATGACATTTAAGTAAAAGTCACTCAAGTATTAAAAATGGATGTGCCCATGTGTGGCTCTCGTTAAAGACAGGTCTGTGTTACAACAGATAAATCAGTATTCATGTCCATGGCCCTCCATGTGTCAGGGGAAGGACAGCTCGCGTTGAAGAAACAATCCTTCTGTTTGCAGAGACGTGGACAAATCATGTCACAGAAGTATGAAACGTCGGGACGAGGCGCTGATGCGAGGACGGCGCTCCCGTGCGCCTCTCTAGCTCCGCCTTTGTGACTTTAGCCAAAGTCGTCTCCTAATCAACTTTCGAATCGTCAATGTGAAGGTTATAGTAGCACCTTTCCACAGAGGTGCAGATAAACCTGCCTCCATCAACATTCCTGTCAGTGGCTGCAGGTCAGGCCGATACGATATCCATGGCCTTCATCCAAGCTTGCCTCACCGCTGCTGCCACCGCCACGTCAATTTCAGCCCAGGAGGAAGTCGAATGCCCTCTAAGAGCGCCTATTCAACAGCAGGAGAGATGCCTTTTAATTGCCTGCTACGGCGCGGGACAGGAAGACAGTGTGCAATCACGCCTGCAGGTCATTGAAGAATTGAGGGAGGTGATAAAACTGTTTTAAAGTCCTGTAACTTTAGCTCAGCGTGAAGGCGTTTGTTTGCACCCATTCTTGTTAATAACGCATGAAGAGTGCTGAATGCGCCTGTCAGTAAAGACTGCAGTCTGCCCTCAGCTCATTTTGTTTTACTCGGCTTTCCAAGAAAAGACAACTGCCGGCTGTCAGATGTCAACATCTGTCTCCTCATGACTGTAATTTCTCACAACTTAGGGTTGGGGTTTTTGGACTTGCTTTGGATTAAGTTGTCGCCTCTAAAAAGAAACAAAAGTGCTCAGCACGGGCGTTTCCAAACAGACTATAAATAGTTCCCGACAGACTGGCTGGGATTATGTTTCATTTACGTTTTTAATTTAGAGAAAAACTGTAAACTCTGAATAAACACCGACTAACATACAGAACCTAAAAAATTACTACACATCTCTACGATTTCCCTCACTATCAGATAATCTGCTGATTAATTTCATTTAGTATAGCCAAAAATAAATAAAATACAGATCACTATTGATGTCGTGTGTCTGAAAACTCAAATTTAATTTATAATCATAGAAAAATAACGAGCTAAATGCTCACAGTTGAGGAGATGGGAAATACTTTGGCACTTTAAACAATTAGTAGTGATCTTTGGGGTCTGAAGAGTTGTTGGTCCATGCAAAACTTTGGCCACGTTTAACATGAGCATCTACCGCTAAAATATAGCGCATAGAGAGGAAAACCGTACCAGGTCTACTTGAATTAAGACACCACTCAGAATCAAGACTTGTTACGAGCACATACAGACTGAGAGGAATGCTACCATTGTGCAGAGCCCTCGAGACAAACACACTGTTCAGCTAGGTTTATTGGTACCTCAGCGAATGTTTCCTAACAGTCCTCATGAGGTGTTTACATGAATTAGAATTAGCTTGAGTACGTAAAGGTCATGTGAAGTTAAGTGGCCACTGAATGAGTCTGTCAAACTCTTTTATACGGTGATTTTCCTCACACTAATTAACAAAGCCCATATCAGGATCTGGGGGCGTGTCCCAGTCGCCAAATATGCTTTAGTTTTTATTATGAATGTAAGAAGTTTCCAAAGGACAAAACAGAAAACACAGCAGCTGAAGGGCCTGAAAGATCCCGTTGTAGTGACCTTTTGTGGCTCAGGGAGAGCAGATCGTGCCGTAATCACAACGTCTTTGGTTTGATGAAAGCTTGGACCTGCAGCCAGGGTGTGATCAGTGTTTACACGTCTACGATCAAAGTGATGTGTGTGTGTTTGAGTAAGACTTGCATTTTTAAAAATGGGTTTAACCTCCATCACATTAATATGACCGAGTCCAATTCCAGCCAACGAAGGAATGAAAATGGGAGTCGCGGCTCACACTCCATTTAACGTCCAACAGTTTCCTCCTTTCTGTTATGCTGACTGGTCAGTGGAGAGGCTTTTGTTTTTTCCTACCACTCAGTCCAGTGTGCTGTGTCTACTTGTGTCAGGAAACTGGGAACACACAACTCGACACAGTGTCTGTCCCTGCAGCAGCAAAGAGCCAAACGTTCAGAAGCCTTTTTTCATTTATCACAACATTACATCACTCGCATAATATCAGTCTGGTGATTTAAGAACGTGATATTACTATAGAAAATTTAAAGACATCTCTCTAACCTTTGTTGCATGCAGATTTTTATTTGGTTGTTGTTTTTCGCCAGTGGGGAAGTTGCAGGTTGCCTCTGATGACAAGCTATGAGCCAGTGTGCACACCTTAAACAACGGAGGTCAACGAGCAAACACACCGAGGGAGGCTTTCTCACGTCTCTGTGCACCCAGAGGAGTCGCTCCCTGCTGGCCACTAAGAGAATGCAGGTTTAAAGCACTTTAAGCCGTCTACGGGAGACAATGTTTGACTTTTTATTGACCCAAATATTAAAAAGTTAATGACTGCTTATTAACACTGCATGACTGCAACGGACTCTAAGTGGATCAAGTGGATGGGAAGACCGGTGGTGAGCAGGTAGAAGCTGAGCGAGTCGGTCTTGTCTTTCCATGTCCAGCATGTGTTGGGCTAATCATTTCTGATTAGAGCGACTGGACTGCTTCTCACCACATGAGAGAGAGAGAAGAGGAGAGAAAACTCATTTCCTTATTACCAGTCGATACCTCCCCGTGTTTCATCTGCACGGAGTCTCTTTCGTGGTGGAAAAGGTCGTCAGCGCGCGAGTGAGTGACGAGCAGACTGGACGCAGCACACTGCAGCTTTAACAGCATGAGCTGCATGACGGCATGCATGAGTGCGTTCACACGTGTGGGTGTGAACATGAGCTGAGCGGACGTGTTACACTCAGTGTGTGCCAAGTGCTCCACCTGCTGCCGAAACGCTGAAGGACCGAGCGTGTCAGCGTCAGGATGCTGCCGTCGGAGCTTTGACCTTTTGTTGTTCCTTCACTCCTGCAACAACAGGGACGCTGCAGACTGTAGAGTCGCTCGGTTAGGAAGAGCTGGCTGGATTAATGCAAGCGGACAAGAGGAGCGAGGAAACGAGGAGAGGAGGGGACGAGAGCACGGATATGAGCCTCGAGGCTTTGTCTGTCTCCGGTTCAAGGTGATTCTGCCTTTAATTCACCATCAAAACTTCACAGAGAACTCATTAGCCCCCGAATCATTCAGGAATTTGCCACAAGTGTAGGTTATACCCTCACTCACCTACTCACCCACCCACAAGCAAGGCAGGGAGATTAACAACCTTGATAGGGTCTCAAACAGGTAATTAAAACCAGAGGCAGTTTTTCCATTTATAATTACATCCAATTAAACTGCCAGCAGTCTTCCTTTTGTAAATGTAAAGACCGGACATTAAAAAAATATCTCTGCTGAATTATCCCACACAACCTTCACTACTCCGCCACATAAATGTTACACGTGTCTAATGATGGCGACGTCGAGGGTTAATTGAATAACGGCTGAATAATGGGCAGAGAGAGGAGACGAAGAAGGAGCTGGAGGCGAGAAGATTATTACCTTTGTTGAAGAACATGGAGGCCATCTGACCCATCTCGACCCGCTCCATGATGTCAAAATGATCGGCGTGCCCTGATCTCTCTGCGAAGACAGGAAGCAGACGGCGGGAGTAAAGAACACGCCTCGCACTGGGAGTTAGATAAGCCTACACTGATATTAACAATATATATATCTATATAGAGACAAAACACACTTTAGTGTTTAAACTGGCCTAACATAACAACTGACTGTTTCTTTGTACTCAATTTAAAATGTGCTACAAATTTACTACATTTATTTAAAGAACTCAGATTAAATAACTAACTTTTTCTCACAAAATCGCAGATAATTATACTCAGGCCTGTTCCGCCTTCGTTTCCTCAAACATATTTAATATAAAATCACATAAAAACTGACAAGTTTTTACATTTTTGTTTGATAAATAACAAAGTATGAGATTCATGTAGTTAGTCAGTCATTGGAACACTTGCTTGAGATGCCGTTTCCTTTACGTTTGATGTGAAGATTAACATGCCTGTATCTGCTGCCGTGTGACTTGCTGATTGGATAACTACATGAATAAGAGCAGCCTGAGACGGCACACCTCCAACCAAGGATAAAAGTTCTCCCCAAACGAGCTCGACTTCAGAGCCTGGCTCCAGAGCACGATGACTTTGTGATATATTAAGACGATAGCTCACAGTTCTTCATTTCTGATTTTTACGTGCCACGTCCCACCAAATTCACAATTTTGTCTAAGTGCATAACTGTGCTAAGCCAGCCATGCACATACACCTGTACTGTCTAATAAAGCCCACGGTGGGCGTATTTGTAAAGATGAAGCCTTACAACGAGAGAGAAAGCCTGAACTAAGCGTGTGGTCTTGATGTAACACTACATCTTCTTTCCCGTTTAGTTAAAGAGAGCGACACTCACGAACAGACAAGATGGGCCTCGTCTCCGGCTCCGATCGACCCCGGCACGTCACGTCATCGTCTGAATACTCGGACGTGGACTCGCTGTTGTCAACCTGTTGAGGACGACAGGAGGAAAGTGTGACTTCCTGTTTTCTAAACACGATCAGCGGTCAGTTTACAAACTCTTAACACCATGTGTTTTTTTTCTGCGTCTGACACAGAGGAAGGTAACATCTGGAAATTACAAGCAGCAGCTGGGAAACTCCTTGGAGGATGGAGGCAATCGCGTGCCCACAGATTCCCTGCAGATTAAGCTCAATTAGGTGTCGATGATGATCAGCTCTGTGCTTGAATTAATGAGTGACAGAGGGACAAAGGGCAGACGAGGAGTCACAAACAGCAGCTACGTACAGCGATGAGGTCAAAAATGCTGCAGCCTTGCTTTCAGCCTCACCTCACAAGTTTTAGGATGTTCTCACACAGACACAGTTTGTTTGCTCAGGTCAGAATCAGCGATTTTCCTGAACTCATCCTTTTTTCCTGTGGTTTAATTTGTTTTCATACAAAAAAAGCTCCAAGTAAACCAAAATGCATCGGTACAAACCATCTGAGAACATTTAGTCTGCCTATTGGTCAGCTGTGTCGGGGCAACAAGAGTTAATACAGGAAGAAGGACTAAGACCACCTCGTCCTCCACAGGGTCTTTGAGTGGTTGTTTCAGTTTCCACCCAAGTGTAATCATTGTGTTCACAGACTATAGAATCACTGGGATCACCTAACCCTCCTCCTGATGGCTCCCAGATCGTATAATTAAAACAAAACGAGGGTCACGTGTTTTTCAGTAGCCACGTCAAAGTTTTTAAACACCCCACTGCTTCATATGAGACTATATGACTAAACACCAATCAATGCTCATGGCTTGAAATTCAGTTAACGACAAGCAGAAAGCAGTCTATTCATTCAAACTGCAACTGAGATTAAGGACAACCACGAATATAAGATTTATATATAACAATAAAAGCAGACTGGCCAAAAGGATGAAGACAGGTGCAGTCACAGTGCTAACTGTGCTGATTCATCTCATTAAATGAGATCAGTCTCTCTAAAAAGCTTCTGCAGATTGTGTAAAAAAAGTCTGTTTCAATATTAACCTGATGGTTTTCATACACTAACAGGCCACAGATTTATGATCCTTCCTGAAACTCTGAGCACTAGACATGTTAATCCAGTTACACTCCTCCTAAAACACCAGCAGAGGGCAGTCATGTGTCCCAAACACCATTTAATCAGAACATCAAACTGTTACTTGACTTTTTGAGCAGCCTGTAGCAGAGGCTGCAGGCAGGCCTGTACTCCTCCCATGCTAAACCAGACTACTCCTGCTGTGAGTGCTCATCTTTAATACCTCAGTTAATAAAAAGTAATTGATTGATAACAGCAGGTGGTATCTGATAGTTATCTTTGCCTTGAAAATGAATCCCTTTGAATTCCTAACTGTTCGGACACTTTCTGTCACTTAAATATTTTTCTTGAGGGTTTGTTTATGCACTTCATATCTCCTGCTCAGTGCTGTGTGTGCACGCACGCTCGGTGCAAAAACCCTGCCACCTACTATAGTGGATGTGCAACCACACTTTATTCTAGTATGGCAAAAAAAAAAAAAGAAGCATGATCCCCGGGATCAAACGTACCAGGACTAGAGTCCATCAGAGGGACAGCTCAGTCAGAGAGGCTGAGAGGGTTTGCACATGTGCAGAGGAGGGTGGTGGATATACTGGACACAGGATGCTCAGGATGGAGCTGCCAGGCAGGAGGAGAAGAGGAAGACCACAGAGAAGATTCATGGATGCAGTGAAGGAGAAGATGCAGAGTGTTGGTGTGATGGAGGAGGTGGTGGGGACCCCTGAGGGACCTACTGCACGAACAGTTGAAGTTGATGTCATTTTTCTGTTAGCTTAGCCCCCCCGAGTGATCGAGGGACTGAAAAATGTAGCTGATGCCAAATTTCAGTTCATATAAGCTTTCTGGAGCGTTTTTTTATGCAAATGTCTCCCCTGCTGTGTGCTCGGGTGGATGAACTTCATCAGTATTTAATTAGTCTGTTGCTTGGCACTAATTAGCAGGTGTCTGTGTCGTGCATTCATATGAACTGTTAGAGCGCCACCCCTCATTCAAATACAGTAACTCAAAAAAAAAAAAAACCAACATGGTGGCGACCAAAACAGTAACGCTGAGGCCAAAATCAGTGGGTGACATTTACATAAGTGATGTCCATCTTTTAAGGAAGCCTTAAAACCTCATCTACAAATGTGTTCAAACACGACAAACATGCACCGATGCAAACTAAAGAGCAGGTAATGCTGACTGACCATCTCTGGTTTTTGCTAAATAAACTCATTTTGAACCTGCTGCTTTTAAAAAAGCATATAGTGTTGTTAATAGGCTTCACACATGCAGAGGGAAATAAAGTGTTGAGCAGCTCTCCTGTTTCCATTAGATGGAGGGAAAATGCTGAGCAGTACAGCAGCCATGAATCACGGCTGAGTGTTTGAGGCTCAGTGCGAGCCGAGCTATTGTCCTCGGGCCCATAACTCCTCAACTGGAAACCCACCGGCATCAAGCAAGATGACTTCTGTACCCAGGGAGAAACAAAAAAGCAAAGGCCGAGCCATTTGGAGTACACAAAGAGTTTTTTCTAAGGCAAAGTAAAAATGATTTAAGACTCTGTTGTTTCCTCTGGTAATCAGTATCGTTCTACACCGACGGCTTCATCCAAATTGGGTTTCTTATAGACGGGTGGCAAGAGGCGCATTTCACTTCTGCTAGGATTGGGCAATAAAACAACAACAGCCCCCTAAATAAAAAAATACAGCTTCCCTTTTAAAAGAGAGAACTTTCAGGCTTTAAACTTTAAATATTCTTCAGTCAAGTGATTTTTACTGGGAGTGAAATGAAGACAGTGACTGGACCTATAAAGAAGGTCCAAATGTCCGTGTGGTGATAAACCTCGGCTCAAATAAGGAAGACGTCAGTGGTGTTTAAAGGTCACAAACCTCTAAAGTCAGACCTTTCATTCTCAAGTCAAATCACTCCACAGTACAGGGGATGCTTTAATCTTCATAGCAGTGCTATAAGATGTGGTAAAGCTGTTGTCTCTGCATCTCTCTCTGCTCAAGAAGAGCCAACGAGTCAATCTAAGAAGGGCAGGGTTCCTGCATCGTGTCAAAAGTCTAAGTGGATGCAAATATCCAGCAAAACAAAAAACAGCACAGATTTGTGTCAAACACAGTGACGAAGCCTAGAGCTACAAACGAAAGAGTGGTTGTAGTCGTTGCTACGACCAAAATCACTGTAACTGCGACAAACGTGCAGTCTGGTTACTTTTAAATGGGTGCTGAACACATCACAGAGTTGGTCTGCTGTCAGTTTGAATGGTTATTGTCAAAATAATGCAATCAACGCTAGTCTGCTGCCATCTTCATCTCCATACGCAGCCAGAGCCTCGCAGACCTTACACAGACATTCCTCCACAGTACGCTCATCAAACTGAAAAATAGCACAAGCGTCCCCAACCTTGCAATTATATAAGAATAACCAGAATGAAAACAGCTGGTAGCTGGTTGCATTTGCTACTGCCGAGGTGCCCGTCTCCTGTACAATCGAATTGTAATTGAAAGCGGTCGCTGAAGTTTGACGGCAACTCAATTGGACCAACTACAAAATATTCACTGGCTTTTCATTATGCAGAGAAAATGTGCAAGCAAGCGCAGGCCTCCTCTGACTGCTGTGTCTCTGGTGTCTTCTACTCTCAGTGTTTACTGTTAACATTTTACAGCTTTACCGCTGTTCAACTTCTGCTGCTTCAACATGTCAGAATGAGACCTTAACCAGAATGATGAGCTACAACCATCCCTGCACTGCTTCTAAACACTAAACATTACTCTCACCTTGCTGCAGGGTCACAAGACCGTTTGGCTAAGTGTCTTATTAAACTCCCCCTGACAGGGAGGAACATTTACTTCTTTAATATTTGGTTTGTCTGACACGTCCTCACAGCAAACGGAGAGCGATCCGTCCAGCCCGCATCTTATTAAAAAGGACATTTACATATAGAGTAAGAGCCTGCTCCTTCTGACACTTCATCATCTCACCTCTTCCTGCTCTCTCCTCTTCCAGCGCAGCTGAGCGTTGGCCGCTGCCATCGCCTCGATCACGAAAGTGGTGGTCATGTAGCTGTAGAGGAGATGATAATCGAGTTAACAGGCCATATTTTTAATAACAGGGGTGTTGGGGGGGGGGGGGGGGGAGTCCAAAG
>VUQR01013163.1:56792-73418 GCA_015108515.1 Hemichromis elongatus | reverse complement strand
TTACAACCAACGCAGGAAACGTGAGCTTCATTCTCTCAAACCAAAGACTTTCTGTAGTCTCCTTCTCCACACTCAGGTTACCAGTACTTGCAAAACAAGGTACTCCAGCTTTATCTTGAAAAGCAGCAGGTTGTGTGTATGATTACATTGTTTCCATCCACTGTCGTGTATCTGAAGAACATTGATAAATGGCATTTTGTAATAAATAACCAATTTTAATGTTAATCCAAACAGATGGGAGATTAGTTATTGTTTTCATTCGTTGGTTTGGTTTATTCAATGTAATCTACACCTATCACAAAAATATGACAGTTAAACCCCATTACGTTAATATAGCTGAGCTTGCAATAAACACCTTAGCTAAATCTATCAACAGGAAGCCAGTGTGTGGGTTTTTTAATAATTTCTCAAAATATGGAGGCACCAATGCATCAAAAGAAGAAGAATCCACTTCTAATTGTTTGCACAATACCAAGGCTACATCCCAAAGAATAGCCTGCCAGGAGAAAGAGGGGGGAAAAAAAGACCAGCTGTCTGATTCCCAGCATGACACGAAGGAAAACTGAGACTTCTGCAGTGTTTTAAAAAAGGTAAAGAAAAACAAAACAAAATTAGAGGATCTTTAAATTCCCAACCTTCTGCCACACACAAACATTTTCTACATACATCTCCACTTGTATATGTTTTATATAGAGTGACTTCACTAAAAATATGATAGGCTTGTACCATCATTTCCTACTATGAGAGCATGTCAGGGTTAGAAAGAAAGAGACTGACAAAAACAATGATGGCTTTATAGACGTAGAAAAAGAAAAAAAAAAAGACTGCTGCCAAGGTAGATCAGAAAAAATGCTCTCAAGTTTCAGAGAGGAAAAAGACTTATATTCTACATTGGTCCCTACCCCAGTCAGTACTGTAGGATTTTAGTTATAGAGGTCTTGATAAGAGCTTTATTGAAATTCATAGCCCAGTGGCAACTGTATGCAAGTTTTTCATCATCAATAGTTCAGGCAGAGAGCAAAGGAAAAACAATCAGATGATCTCAAGCAGGAATTTAAGCGGAAACCAGGATACCTGCACTGTGAGGCTTTCCTGAAACAAATATGAAAGACACTTGTGGAGACATAAGTGAAAAGTGGATACTGGTGGTAAGTTATCTTTCAAAGGCCGTTTGATGTTTTAAGCTTTTAGACATTCTGAAGATCTCAGAGGCCTGAAAGAGAAAATGGAATAGCTTTCCAGAACGCCTGAAGATGTCTTATCAAGAGCAAGAACAGTGGGGCCGATGCAAAACTTTATGTAAGGAGCATGACTGTGTCCTAACTGAAGGTCAGGGAAAGTTTGGATCCAGCAGATAAAGCTGGACAGACTGCTTTTTATTATTAAACGTGTCTGTTAAATTATACATAGTTTCAAATGTTCATTTTTCACAGATCAAAACTCGTAGTCTTTAAACTAACATTAAAGGCATGTTAACAGGCACTGAACCAATCTGTTGTCAGTTTACTCATGGAGAAGTTCAGACTTTGCTAACGAGGTCTGCATTTCCTCTTGCTGGTCCAGTTACTATTGTTGCCATCCTGAGTATTATTCAGCAGGTACCTCACGAAAAGATACAGGCTCGCATCTCGTGGTTAAGTCCACCATTTCTGACTTTAACTGGCAACAGTGTTTCTTTGTTGCTCTGGAGATCAGCTGCGAGCTACAGGACCACTCAAAGAAAAAAAAAGAAGAAAAAAAAAAAGAACTAAAACTAGAAACTAAATTGTATTATTTAATTACTCAATAATTCCTTTGTAAAAAGCTTGTGGCCTTTCTATTACAACTGCACACATGCTCATTTGAGTGCATGCTCCAATAGTGTGTTTAGATGTCCAAACCCTTGATGGTGACAAAAAGAGGAAGCATTGCTCTTCTTTAGATTACTCTACTTCTGTTATGAATAAAATTTGGTAAAAATAAAAACTGCAGTTGATTAAGTCTCAAAGATGAAGACATTACAGTGTGGCAATACTATAACAAGTTTAGGTGTTTTTTCAGTGACAACATACTGCTGCAATAACATCACAATAACTCCTGAAAAACCTTCAGTTGATCCAAAATTCTGCAGGAGGAGTACTGACAGGGACTAGAAAAAGAGAGCACATTTCTCCTATTTTGGCTTCTCTTCATTGGCTCCCTTTAAATTCAAAATCAAATTTAAAATCCTTCTCACATACAAGGTCTTTAATATTTAGGCCCCATCTTATCATAAACACCTTATAGTACCATATCACCTCAATAGAGCACTTTGCTCTCCGACTGCAGGCTTACTTGTGGTTCCAAGCATATTTAAATTTATTTAAATATATTTAAATATTTAAAATTATTATAGGGACCATTTCTGTACAATTTTAAGTGCCTTAATAGTTATTGTGATTTGGCGCTATATAAATAAAATTGAATTCAAATGAATGACTAATTTATAACAAATCTTTTGACAGTAGTTTTGAGAGAAATCAGAGTGTGGAACTGCATAAACTGTAAGAGACAGCATAGCAAAAAAGATTCTGAAGGGCCACATATTGATTCAGTCAACTAAAAGCCAAATCTTACATCACTTTGTGAATACATTGACTCCCATGACTTCTTTTCCCACACCACAATCACTTTAGCAGAAATTCAGTCCATTGAAAAATAAATTAATAAATCTCTTTCTTTCTCTCTTGTTTGTTTATATCTCTGTGTGTGTGAGACAGAGTGTATGTGTCTACATACATACATACATATAAAGAGAGTGTGTGTGTTTACATACATACTACATATAGAGAGTGTGAGTATGTCTCAACAGACAGACAGACAGACAGACAGATAGGTAGGTGTGTGTGTGTGTGTGTGTTATGTCACAGATTGATTCTTGTTTTGTACTCCACATGCTGTCTGCCTAGACTCTAAAATGATTAAAGTATTTTATATTCTGTTCTGTCTGCTCATCTAGCATTCTCTGGCGGCACTTGGGTTTCATTGGTTCCTAACATCTGGCACCCCTCCCACATCCCAAATGAGAAAACTTCAATCACACTCTCTGCCTGAATATCATCAGTGTTTGGAGAAGTGCTGTGCAAAAATTATCTAAAAAAAGAAAGAAAAAAAAAACTTTTTCTTTCTTAGTGTAGACACATACCTGGTAACATTTTATGTTATTAGTTATTCATAATATAAGGCGCTCTTAAAATCCTGTAATTTTCTCAAAAATCAACGCCTTGTGATCAAGTGCGCCTTGTGTATGAATTCCGGTTGTGCTTACTGACCTCGGACTGATTTTATGAGGTACACGGCACTCAAAAATCTGTCAAAAAACGTTTTAGTATGACTTTGGTAAACTACGAAGCCGCATCACTTGATGGATTGTCGGAGCATTACAGCAACTGAAGTCAGGAGCCTTGTGGGCTCAGAATAATCTGGGTCCAAAACTCTGTCCGCTTCAGGTCCCAAAGTCAAACGAACACGGCGGCGTCATGGAGAGTTAAAAACTCTCTAAATTCTTTCATCTTTAATAAAATGATCAGCGTCGCTGCTTTACCAGGTGTAACAATTAAGTTTAACATCCAAACATCCATGAAAATAGAATGTATTAAATTTAATGGAGTTAGAAGTTAGCAGGAAGTTAGTTCACTAGTTTCCACCTAAACATGATATACCATTGTTCTAAGAGATTTTTGAAAAAATTCAAATGTACAGCTCTGCTATCACTTCCAACATAAATGAAGAAAGAAAAGTGACTTTTGTAGGGTTACTGAAGATGGGCTAGCTGGTATATAATGATTTGCTACACGATCGCTAGCGACACAGCTATGTTAGCATAACATAAACACAGTAAAGCTAGAGGATGAGCGCTAACCTTTTTCCACTCAATAAAGTTAATGTGAGGGTTCCCGATGGCTAGGGACCAAACTTCAGTCAGGAGAACAACTGAGATAATCCATCCACAATACCAGGTTAGTCATTAATATACTGCAACAATATAGAAATAGAGCAGCTGCGAGAGAATTCAACATTAATGAATCAATAGTACAGAAGTGGAGGAAGCAAGAAGAATGAGTTGAGTTAAGTTTGACTTATCTGACTGTTTTGTTTCGCTTAATGTGCCTTATAACCCGGTGCACCTTATGTATGAAAACAGACCCGTTCATTGATATTGCACCTTATAATCCAGTGAGCCTTATGATCTGAAAAATACGGTACATACAACCATACAATATTTAAATACTGTGAAAATACTCATATGTGTTCCAGATACACAAATATATATTGTTTGCAGGGGAAAAATATGTCTTCCCAAAGTACAAGGAATGCAGAACCCAAGTGTTTCAAACATTTTTGGTGGATTTCCAA
This sequence comes from Hemichromis elongatus, assembly GCA_015108515.1. Classification (NCBI taxonomy): domain Eukaryota; kingdom Metazoa; phylum Chordata; class Actinopteri; order Cichliformes; family Cichlidae; genus Hemichromis; species Hemichromis elongatus. Next base: position 69,044 of record VUQR01013163.1, on the reverse strand, counting down.
AGCTCTGGTTTGTGTCTCCCTAGTCAACAGATACCTGCACTTTAATGTGCCAAATCCAATTCAACCGGTGTGTATTGTGCTTAATACATCGTATGCCATACAACAACCAGAAGACAGCTACCAACATATTTCAATACAGAAGCAGTCTAGCCATGGAAACCCACACCATGAAGTTCCCTCTGCAGTGTTTGTGCTGATGATAATGTCAGAGAAGGTGCAGATCTCTGCAATCACTGAGTCAACAGAGTGAAGGTGACTTTTTATGCCCCTCGGCACTTAGCATCCCCTTATGTAACTTTATGTGGTCCTCCACTGCAATAATGGCATCTTATTACAGTCCCACACTAACTCAGTGAGCTCTTTGGAATAAAGCCTTCTTTCACAAATGTTCGTAAAGGCAGACTGCATGGCTAGGTGCTTAATTTATCATCTGTGGCAACAGGACTTAAAACACCTGAATTTAAAAGGCATAGGGTCCAATACTTTTGTCTGTGTAGTGTATGTAGGTTCTCATACATTGGTGCAAAAATTCAGCTGTTTCTGACTTAAAAAAGAGCTACAGACATGAGAAATTAAAATGAGCTCCATCAGTTCTGTCAGTGCATGTTTAGCTGAAAAATAATTATAATTATATTATTACAAAAATAATAATTTTGTATTTTATTGAAGATTTAGTTGCAGAGGTGAACTCTAACATCTCTGATAAAGCCTGGACCTACTGGTCATCTCACTCCATTTTTTGTTGAGTAGCAGCTCTCCAAGTTTGATTCTTCCATTTTCTTTTTAATATTTACACATTGCACTGAGGATTTATTAAAGCTGATTACAGCCCTACTGTAATCACAGCACACCGTCATCGGATGCAAAAGAAGCACAGCAATATTTAACTGAGGGGTATCATTTCAGAAAGACACGAGAAAGGGAATAAGGGAAAAAGGATTGAAAAAAGAAAACAAATTAATCATCCCTCTCCATGGGAAACAAAAACAGTCATAAATCAAAGAGAAAAATGAGGCACCTTATCTGGCTAACTTCACAGCTAAGGTAGCTTGACTTCTAACGCAGTCTCAGGAGAATGGCTCCAAGGTTCCCAGGCAGTGGAGCACAGTGTTGCACTCCGCTAAGGCGGTTATGAACCAGATATAAAAAATTAACTTTAAAATGTTGTCCTGTTCATAGCAAGTTAACCGACTACAGGAGTTCTCTCTAGGGACAGAAGGAGGAGGCTAAAATCGCAGCAATGTGGAACATCTGAAACACAAAAAGGGGTAATTTCAAAGAGTGAGCACTGAATGACATTGCTCTCACTGACTACTAAGAGTACAATACCCCTAAAACATAGAATTAATGCTCGAGGCATGATCTATTAAAATTATACTTTAGCTGTGAATACAATAAAATCATGAACATTTCTTACTGCCTTCTAAAAACTTTGAAATTGAAATAACATTTCAGTACCATGAACACATTTTGATAGGTAATCTGAAATTAAAGGCCCACGACTTTTTAGATTTTGATAGCAATAAATGCATTAAGTAGAGATACAATATGACATTTATATTGAAGCTATAGTACACATAGCCCACCACTTTAACATGAATCGTAAAAATCAAGATGGAAACAATGGGAACTTTTTTTTGGTTCAGTTGTACATATAAAGTAATCTAGCACAACTTCTGATGCATAAATTCAACCTTTGACACTTGTATTTTTTTTTTTATTTAACTACAAATGTATTTTAGATGCTGTAATTTTGTTTTTTGCACAACTCTTCCTGACGTCTTGTTTATAAATGAGGATCTATAAAATATAGTCTGTTTTAAAACCACTGCAAACTACAACCTCAATAAAAACTATTAAGCTGCAAGTTAAATTATAATTAACTAATGACACAGCTAAGGCATTCTTACCTTTAGGTGTCTCCACAGAAATCATCTGCCAGCAACTCTCTATCCCTAGCATCCTCCTCTGTCACACCAACCATCTGCATGTCCTCCTTCACTACATCTTACTTTTTCTATGGTCCTAGCAGCTCCATCTTCAACATCCTTAGTCTAATATATATATGATCATTTCTCTGTGTGTGTGCAAACCATCCCAGCCTTGCCTTTCTTACTTTGCATAACTATTTTTATGTATATGATCAGTTTGCAAACTTTAACACGTAGTTTATGAGTGGTAGTTGTACATGACAGGAAGAGCATTCAAGGTTTCCTTGCACATTGTTGCTAAACTTTACTATATAGCTAGACTGAAAAAAAAAAAACCTGAGCACTTAAACCTGAAGGTCAGTTTTAATAAAAAATGAAAAACCAATTTCCACTTGTTTGTCAGATCCATTTATCAAATCCATTTAATACAATTGCATTTTGTAGCTTTGCTGGTCCTGTGGTCTAGCACTGTGGCCTTCCTTTTAAAACGAGAAGAAAAAAAAGAAGGGGGGTGGGGGGGCTGTGGTGGATAGAGTAAAGGAGTAAAGAATCACACTGTGAGACTGTAAAAGTGCCAAATTAGTACCAAATTAACCCAGCTTGCTTGCTCTAGCACAAAGAGCATGATCAGGAAGCGTAAAACTCTTACAGCCTATACTAGTAAGATAAGCATTATATTATGAAAACGTGTGAACTGTTTGCATCAGTGCAGAGAGGGAAAAAAAAAAAACACATCCAAACAAATGTTTCCAAGCTTAGGAAGAGTACTGATGAAACCAAACTGTGTTATTTTAAAAAAGACTGACAGTCAATCACCAAGAGTGGTGACTTCATTCAGTGTCTGCGCTGATCGTTCAAAGCGTCATGAAGCAGTGTCCAATCATAGGAATCAATGTTTCAACACCATCACAGAAAACATAAAGTACCTATCAGTAAAGTCCAACACAGGTTTAATGTGAGGTTTAGGGCTGGGCGATATGGCCTAAAATCAATATCGCTGTATAATTTGAAGCATGTGTGGTAACGATATATATCGAAATATATATTCTTCTCTTCTGTATACCATATTTTCATATCATTTAATTTTATCAAAAATCAACAGCACGCCTTATGTATGAATTCTGGTTGTGTTTCCTGACCTAGAACTATTTTTATGTGCTTCACGGCGCTCAAAAATCTGTCAAAAATGTTTTAGTGTGACTTTGGTAAGCTACTAAGCCGCACTGCTTGATGGATTGTCGGAGCATAACGGCTACCGTAGTCAGGAGTCTCGAGGAGTAATCTAGGTCCAAAATTCCATCTGCCTCAGGTCCCAAAGTCAAACGAACACTGCAGCATCACTGGGTTAAAAACTGTCTAAATTCTTTCACCTTTAATAAAATGAACAGTGTTGCTGCTTTACCAGCTGTAACAATAAAGTTTATAACATGAGGGTTCCTGATGGATTGGGACAAATGCAATCACATGGCAGGATGCTGTAAACGGACCAAACTTCAGTCAGAAGAACAACTGAGATAATCCATCCACAATACGAGGTTAGTCTTTAATACACTGCAACAACATGGGAGTAGAGCAGCTGTGAGAGAATTCAACATTAATGAATCAATGGGACAGAAATGGAGGAAGCGCAGTTTTTTGGCTATCTTTATATTCCAAAACGCGCTTCGTCTCTTCACTATTATTGTCGCCCAGCATAATTTGCAACCGCTGCCATGCTTTTCAACAATAGTCAAAATCTCTACAGTTGGCCAAATTCATACCGCTTATACCGCCCACCCGTAGTGAGGTTTCGCCGCAGAGCCACATTAGCATCGTGACTGGCACATAAGTTACACCATCGCTACATTAACGACATAGTCAGCTAGATCAATATTGATATAAGATTTACGGTTTAATCACTCTTCTTTACAAAAACAGCTAAAAGGCAGTACTGATTGCTAGGCTGTAAGACTCATTTCTGCCATTAGATTAGCTGTACAAATAGAGAAAACCATCTTCAAAGTTAAAATGAAAGTAAAAAAATATATATATTACTACCAATATAAAACGTAAATATGAACACAAACTGAGCACTGTTGATGCTGATGCTACCGCTTCAGTTCAAGTATGGTGTATGGCCGAGATGACAAGATTAAGAAAAACTGCAAAACGTGTAAAAAATGTCTCGTGCTCATTGTCAGAGAAAATTCCTGTGAAAGAGAAATGAGAGTGAAAGAGCCCTGTCATTGCAACAGTAAATAAATAACTGAAGTAAATAAGCACCTTCTAGAAGCGATCTTCCTACAAAAATTTTGCATTTAATAAGCATTTATTTTCCCAAACTTTAGATAAATAGAATACATCTTAGTATATATCTGATTATTATAAATATGTAACGATTTTTTCTTTACGTTTTCATGAACAGCTTCGGTAGCTCAGGGCAGTAATATGAGCAGGCGACTTTGTACAAGACGCTGACGTGCTGCGTGACAGGAGTGACACATGACAGGTCAGTATCGAGCTGGTCTTAGTTGTTTGAAACACTAAAAGCAAACAAGCAAAGATGCAATAAAGCCTCAAACATCACAACATGTCAGTGTGTCAGCAGCAACACTGACTGGACATTTTATAACTGACATGGCCATTATGATAGAAAAATACTTTACCTTGCACGCCAAAAGAACAAAACAAAAGAAAAAAAAAACACAATTAAAGGATCATTTGATTAATATGACCTAAATTTGAAGTAGTAGATTTTACAGAGGAGACGATAAGAAACAGAAATGCTACATAAGGAAAGGTATATAGTCTGGTGACCCCATACAGTGTGCTGACAAATAATAAACTACCAGAGACAAGAGAGGGGAATTAATCCTAAAGAGGGCAAGTCCGCTTTTAGTGTCAGACTCTTGTAGCATACCTGACGGGGTTGCTGGTGAGGGACACTCGCAGTGAGTCCAGACAGGAAAACAGACGTTCATCCATGACCCCTGACTTCAGCTCGCTAAGGAATTCCTGGGGAGATATCTGATGGCTGTTTCTCAAGCTGCCCTATAAAATGAAAAGAAAGGAAGACGAAATCGCTTAAATACAGCTCTGCAAATTCTGCCAAGTAAAAATAAACAGTTTGTTTTGTTTTTTTTAAATTGTTCTTCCAGATTTTTGACCAATGCCTGAGCATTTAACTTTATTCCCGTGCTTGCTCATTTTAATGCACCTCTTAATAATGACACCGGGTGAGTGTAAGTTCCCATCGCACACGCATCCACACACATTTCCAGTCTAAGATAAAAGCTTTTAAAAAGTATAAAATTTCAAAACTTTTAACAAAACAACAATCAAAATTACTGAAAAAGAGCTTGATTATTTACTTCATATATTTAGAATGCATGCACATTGAGGTGGTGTTGGGGTGTCATCCATTCACTAAGACTATGTCAATATATTTCCTTTTTATAGCCTGACAAGACACTAGTAAGGCTTACCAGTGCTATTGTGCGGCTGGGTGGTAAAGAGTTGAAGCTAACCTTACTTTTTATTACGTTCTTGATTGATCAAAGACCTCAGATATCACAATCTATCACTATCCGAAGGAATATGTAATCCCTAATTCCAACAGGCTGGCACTCAGTCTTTGTGTGTCTGTCTCTATCCCCCAGTCTGTTTTTCACCTCACACCTCTTCTATAAAGCCCTACTTTATGAAAATATACACAGGAAGGCCTCTTTAATCTGAAAAATAATACAAATATATTTACTTTTCAAAACTTCACTGATAAACCCTGTCATTATTATTTAAAGAATGTATCGTATAGCGGCGAACACTCTTCTAGCCAAATAAATAGAAGCTTGTTACATCTATAGGAAAGTCAAAGATATACAAGCTTTTGAAATGGCAGCCAGAAAAGGATAGCTTTAGCTCATGTGATACTGATTGTTGAGTAGCCTGTTGTCCTGATTGAACTCTGGGAAAACATTCGGCATGTGTTCCACCTTCTATTGGACTTCACAACATGGCTCGTGCTCATCACCACAAAACACATCAAAGCACTCCACTCATTTCAGATAGTAGTCCTATGAATCTATCACTCGCACAACATCTGAACCCTCCAGTGTTGTTACCACGGCTAAAACATGTCATTTCTCCACCGCTTACAAATTGGTTCTTGATTGCAAGCATCATCAGCTTAGTCCGACTCCCACTTTGTAAGTCTCTTGCTCTGTGCTGAGTTAAGTCGAATGGTGGTGGCAATTTCACAAAAACAAACCACTGCCTGGCTGCACAACAGACCATCAAGGATACAGAGTGTCTGCCTCCCTCTCTTTTCCTCTTGAAGCCCAATGATCAACTGCCTCTCCCATCCTGGTGAGAAATGATGATGACTAGGCGGTTTGTTTTTCAGGATCTCTTGGGCTTTCAGCAGCAAGAGGAAAGTATGATTGCTGCTCTTGGTAGAAACAGGCCCAGGTCCTTCTGGTGTTTCTTATTAAAGTAACATTCGTGACACCCTGTTTGCCCGGTGACAGCAAGTCCATCCACATAACATGGATAGAGACTCCAGATACATTAAAAGCAGTTCACAGGTTGCATCATATGTTAAAATGTGGACACATGATTTACTTTTAATAATCATTTCAACTGAGGTTATAGCCAAAATGGACAAGTGAGTCACTGTTTCATGTTTTTTTTTTTTTTTTAATACTGCCTGATTAGAGCTCTGAGCTTGGTCAGGGATGTACTCCACTCTTGAAACCTTCACAGAAAATACATGACCCAAAGCTAGTGTGTACAGGAGAAGGATTATGAGCACTCATAATGTACCATTTATGTAAGCATTGTATTAACATACAATAGACCAATAATAGACCAATAGACAAGGTCACATACAACCCAATTTGGTCCTCAAGTGAGCCAGATGAGTTTATTTAAAAAAAAATGTTTTAAAAAAAATCATAATAAAATACCAGTCTTTTAATGTAGAAGCACAAGTAAGGTCTGAAAGTGTCAATGAACCAATCATGTACAAAAAAAGCTGAGATGGTATAAATCAAAGCGCTAATCTACTGAAACTATTTTCTAGCAGCAGAAGCATCGTAGTGCAATTTTAGTGACACACGAAATTGTATCAAATGACATAATACAAGTAAAATGTAAGCAGAAACATAGTGCAGCCCAAGCAGAACACAAGTACAGCATGTTTCTGTTATTTTGGGGGAGGTTTTCTAACCAGATGCTTAACGTCTTGCTTTACAATTGTGTAACGACACCAGTAATTTCCACCCAAGCTCGGCACTTCCTGTCATTAAGGAGTGCAACTAGTAAGCGCAAGTATAAATTCTCGGTTGAGTCATTTGTTTAGATTAGGGTCGCACCAGTTGCCGATATAAAATGGTGAAACAATTGTGTTGTTTCTACCTTTAGCAGAAATATTTTTAGTTATTTATTTTTTAATTTGCACAGTATTGGCATTGCACTTTGCTGAAGGTTGTTGAACTAACTCCTTATTTATGTTAACAGTATGAAGTTGTTATCAGAGGCCGACGTGCTAACATCCCCTCAGACAAACATGCGCGTGATTTCCATTGTGTGTGTACTAGGGGATGTACAGCAATAACATCATGCTATAACACTTTTAAAAATACAATGTTTACAGACATACTGTCCTACTGCACATGGACACATTAGTGGGTCGGTTCTAGCCCCTGTCTGCATGTTTGAGGCGCATGCAGCAGAAACAATACATATGGATTTGGGGTAAACCCTTTTACACAGATTCTGACCATTTCACATGTTTTAACATAAATTTTCCCCGTGCTCAGCTTCAGTTGATCGAGGAGCAAGGAGTCATATTTTTGAAGATTCTTTGAAAGCAATTTAAGGCAAGGCAAAACTCAATTTCCTACACAGCAGGGGCACTGCACATAAATCAAAACACAATGTCAAAGGTCAGCAATTATTTTTTTGTCACAACATACAAGGAAATTGTTTCTCTCCTAGGGTATCTCCAAATTCACAGGCTAGAAAAGCAAGTGGCATACATCAGTTTAAAAATTAAAGGTTAATTGGCGAAGCAGCAACAGGACTGAGAAGCCTGCATTGTTGTTGTTGTTGTTGTTATTTTGATGGGACATTAAACAAGAAAGCAAAACAAGAAAAAAAATTACTTTGTGTAAAAAGTTAAAACGATTTTTGTTGATATATAATTCACCTTGGTTTGTGTTTTAAACTCAGTGACGCCACATTTCCTCAGAAAGGTTGACCTTTTTCTCAGAACCTACCTTTTAAAAAAAGCTTCTTAAGTAAATGCAGAGTATTTATAAATCTGCTCCCTTAAAGAAATCTAATTCACAGTTTTTTGGTTGGTGCCCACAATTTTTTTTTACCATGCAGGTATGAAAGGTAACAAATGCAGGCCAGTCACCATGGCAACTAGAGACAGGGATAGACAGCCTAAGGCAAACTTGAAGGGATGCCTGGTTATAACAAATATAATACTTGTTGCTATCAAATATGAATAGGCTTTATTGTTCATAAAGTCAATTATATGTTTTTTCTTCCTATTTCTTCAGCTGAAATATTAACTTTTAAGAAGTGCAAAAGACAAGTACAATGTCTTAGCAGGAGCTCTTTTTTTTTAGCTTTTTCATGTAAGAAAATGATATATTGATGCTCTACAATGACTTGTGAAAGTTAAAATATTTATATCCTTCAATATCCTGTACCTCATACTGTATCTACATACTGTGATCTATCAGCAATAATATGACTGTCACAGAAATAACTTGTTTTCCTATTTTCCAGCCAGTCTTTATTACCTGCAGTAAATGTTTGCTATAATCATAAAATAAAATGATTCCACTTCCATTTCTGGGCCAAAAAACACAAACACAACCAGAATAATGCAGATATGCAAAGAGCTCATTCACCTCTGCTGCTCACGAAACAGAGTGCGAGCCTATGTAGAAAGCAAGACATTGTAGTCCTCATCGAAGATTTTTGACAAGGTATTTTTGGTCTTAAGCGGTATAAAAAATAATAATAAATACATTTTATTTTAACAGTAACTCAACTGTTTGTTGGCAACAACAATATTAACTTGTGTCACGATAAGTGCTAGTGAGTGAGAGAAATGCTAAGCGCTCAAGGCAAGTGTATCTTTCTACATTAAAAAAAAAAAAAATTAAACCGGCGCCAAAAACTGAAAACCAGATACCCACCCAGTGAACAAAAAGTAATATATTACAAAGTAATATTTAGCCCTAACATTCAAGCTACATTCACACACACCATTTTTTGAACTGGGATTTTCCACTTTTGTTGTTAAAAGATTACCATCCACATAAAAATGCAAAAAAACAAATAAATAAAATTAAAAAATATGTCAAAAGCTGTCAAACGTGTCAAGCAACAGTTGGTGATATAACTCTAACAGCAGAAAAGCTGGCCAATCAGGGGCCATTTCAAAATTTGCGATAATGATATAACTTACAATATAATTTATGTGAGACAAAATACTTTACAACTTCAAAACTTTATTAGTGCAAAAAAAAACAAACATCAAGCTGGTTTTTTTTTTATGTGCATTAAAGTTATATAGAAAATTTAACAGTGCAAATGCAAATTCCTTGCTGACAGTTTAACCAAAGGCATTACCAGTGGAAGGAGCACCCTAAAGTCTGAAAAATAGGGTAATAATGACGGCCCATTCACATGTTCTACAGAAAAATGTGCTTTGGTGGGTATCTGATGGACAAAAAAAAACCAAACCAGTTCCACATCACTGAAGTTAAACCATTTTTACAAACCAATTCTGGTTAATCTGTTTCATTCAACGATCCGCTTTTACCCCTTCTCATTCGCCATCGCCGTCATGCTTTTCACGCCATGTGCGTATGAAAACAAAGGGACTGTGCATGCGCGTTTTGCCCATGTTCTATCGCCATATTTCATTTTCTTATCATTGCCTAACATTATACCGTTATTACCATGAACGGTATAATATGGCCCAGCCCTATTTCCAAGTTCAAATTTTATACGGAAATAGTTTCAAAAGCTTCATTTTCTTTGACTTCAAACTCCAAAAAAAAGCCCAAACGCACAGAAAAAGCCATGTTTACCAAAACACGTGTGGATAGTACCTCACACGACCAAAACTGAACCAGTTATCTTCCAAAAGTTAAAAAGTATAAACATCAAACTTCTTCGGGCTGCTACACACTGCTAATTAAAAGCACCACCAACACATGTTTCAATGCAAACATTCAACCACATAACTATAAAATGTAAGAATTAAAACTCAAATTAGGTGAAATATTTAAAAACTTACAGTTTTAGAGGCAGTGAATATATACTGAATGACCATTTCTTTTTTTGTGTTGAGGTCCTTTTCTCTCAATGGAGTCTTTTTGTCCTCATTCAAGTTCATGTCTTCCTGAAAAAGAAAAACGACAATATTACGGTGGCGAAAATTTGGAAGACATTAGCATTCTGCGCCGTTTCCAGGGTCAGCAACCAAATAGCTGATTTGAGCCCATCATCATAAAATGACTGAACTCAAATGAAAGTTTTAAAAATATCATCAACACACTTTTCTTGGGTCCTTTCAATTACAAAGGTGCACACTTAAATCGACTATTTGTCTTTTTCCACATCTTTATCACTGGTAGCCCTTATAACTTCTTTATGAAATGTAAAAGTGTTGTACAAAAAGAAAAGAACGCACCATCATCTTTTCAAAAAGAGCCAAGATCTCCTTTTCTGAGTTTATCTTTGACGATAGCTCCTCGAAATGATGTGTAATGGAAGATGAAGAAGTGGACCAATCGTTTGCATTGTGTTTAGATTGTGTCAAGGGTGGGCGCTCCTTTTTACTACCAGGAATCCGTATACTGGCAAATCTATCCAGCTGTAGAAAGAAAGAAAGCACAATTAAAAAAAGAAAAAATGACTCCAGACTTTCCAGTTCCCAGTTTAGATTATGAGCACATTTAAATGGTTAGCAGTCGAGCACAATAAAAAAAAAAAATGTTAAACTAGAATGAAAATGCTAGTAATATGAAAAAAACTACAAACAAGAAGTCTTTCCTATGATATTAATAGCTCTAATGCCCGACTGTTTTAGTTCTGTTAATGATGCTCAAAATAAGCAGATGCAGTGAGCTCAAGTAAGGTGATGTTAGATGTTGCAGAGATCGATGACACAAAGCACACACAGTAGAAAGCGTACCCGTTTGTCAAAGCTTACCACATCATCTGTGATGTTTCTAAAGGGTAAGTGCTATAAGTGGGGAGCAAAAAGAAACAAATCAAGATACACAAAGCAAGAGCACCAAATGTTCTAACAAACACTTCTGGAGCACTTTTTATATTCAGCTTTCAACAGTTTGCTACATTTCAATTAAACACACGTGTCCATTTTTTGCAGCATACAGCAGATTCTAAAAAGAATTCAGGCAGTTATATGTCTGCATTGATTTGTCCCTACTCTGTGACATTTAAAAAGTTACAATAGTGTTTTACATTTAAATTCAACTTTAAAAAAATGTAATCGAGTAGACAGGACAACTCGGCAAAACATCAACACCAGTCCAACAACTGGCAGGGAGGTCTGCGTACTCATGCGCATAATAGACGTTTCTGTTTACTGAATGACCCAAAAATATCAAGAAGATGCACTTATTTCTTCTGTCCAAAGGCAAAGACTCGCTGCCAGAACTGGCCTGACTACGTGTTTCCCTCCCGAATGTCCGTGGTGTGCCAGATTTACAGCAGATTTAAGTACATTTATTTAATTTGTATTAAAAAAAAAAAAAAAAGCAGCACATGTCCCAGAATCCTGCATCACCAAGTACCAAACATGACATTTTTGACAAAGTTGCCTCTAGGCAAAACCGAGTATTTGCATGTGTGTGTGTGTGTGTGTGTGTGTGTGTATGTGTGTCATTAATCTTTTTTTTTTTCGTTAGCAAGCTTTCTTCTATCACAAATGAACTGCTACATGGAGCCTGACCAAAACAATTTTAAGACTTATTCTAAAACCCGATATACTATTTTTTCTTTTAGCCACACAAAACAAATATAAACACCTATGAGGTCTTTCTCAAAAATATTATTTTCCAGTTAATTTAACAACAGCAGTAATCAGTTTATCATTTTAGTTCTACCTCTGCTGGAATATGATAGGAACTAGCCAAAAAGCCAAACAACTAAATAACTACCAATTAAAAGCTATTTAAAGGAAATTTAAATAGAAAAACTTGTCAAACACCGTAATTACTAATAGAGTACAATTCATTATGGCCACAGCAATTCCAGTCCTTCAGTGAGTCCATTTGAGAAAAAA
>VUQR01013163.1:0-48519 GCA_015108515.1 Hemichromis elongatus | reverse complement strand
GACAAGGGACACTTCAAACACACACACACACACACACACACACACACACACACACACAGTTAACTCAGCCTTGTCCAGAAACCGTGTAAGCAACTCCACCTATTATTGGATATAAAGTCATATTAGATATTACATTTGTATGTACATACGCTCACTGGCCACTTAATTAATTATACCTTGCCAGAGAAGGATGTGTACATTGTTGTACGGGGAGGACATTACAGACAACAACACTCAGGTAGGATGTGGTGTTATAATGGGTCACTATCAGCCTAGGTTTCGGGTGAACCCATTGTGAGACCTTGCCCCACCTATCATGTGACTTAATGAGATCAAATGACCTAAGAAGTGAGTGGGTGTTCAGGCATCTGGGAAGGGATTTTAAAACTGGAATGCAGTTGGCAGACAGTTGGGGTCATAAGCCCCCATCTCTGTTCAAAGATGGTCGTTCACAGTGGACACAGATGGCTTCTTTCACTGCCTCTATCTTTCTTCTCTGTCCAAAATGTGAATGTCCAAAATGTTACACTTCTCAGATGAGAGGTGAAACATCGTCAAGAAAAATAAGTCCAAATGATTTTCTTTCCTTAGATATGACCTGGACGACTGAGAACCTTCTCACAGACAGAAATTAACACTTATCAGCCCAGGCAACCTTTTTTTTCTATTTTATTTATTTTTTTAATTTCCTGGTGTTCAATTTTGGTCAGCCTGTGTGAACTCTAGCTTCAGTTTACTGTTCTTAGCTGACAAGAGTGATGTGTTGCGCAGTGAGAGGTCCTCTTCTGCATATGTCAGTTGTAATGAGTTGTTATTAGACTTAGTGTTTCAGCTTAAAGCTGTCTAGTCATTCTCCTCTGACCTCTGGCATCAGCAACACTAGCTTCTATTTTATTTATTTATTTAGTTATTTGCTGGTCCTTAAAAAGGTGACGCAGAGTCTATATTGTTTGTCATATTTCTTCTAGAAATACTTAAAATCATCTATAAGAAAATGATTTCATTTACAACTGGATGTCAGGTGGATTCTGCTTTATCATATTAAAAATAAAAATATAAAACCTATTTGGACCCTCGCGGCACTCCGTACCTGTACAGTGTCGTGTGTGTGACGTATGAACGGTAGAGTCGTTCAGTGCTGATATTAGCAAGCTTTGTCTGGAGCCGAATATGAATTACAGGAGGAGATAGCTGTTATTCAGGTGTACCCACTTTAAAACTTTTGGTGTCCTTATTGCTACATCAGCAGTTTGGAAGCACAATGACCGATTTGACAGATTCCCTGACCAAAGAGGGCTGGTAGGTAGCATTTGAGCTAATTTCCAAGAGCTAGCTAGTATTACTAATACAACTACAACTACCACTACTACTACTACTCTTTGATGTTTTCTAAAAACACTAATCAGGGTACTTATACCTTAAAACTAAAGTCCAAAGTTTACATGAACACTTTGGATTTCTGTGTGTTTTTGCAACGTAATATGTTGTACTGGAAGCTAGCTAGCCAACTAGCGAGATAAATGACGCTAGCTATGCAAACCACACTTAGCATGCAATAATTACAGCGTAGCGTGGCGCTGCATTTTGCATTGACTGACACAGTGATAACGTTATATGCAGAGCTAATCAAATATATCGGAGGCTGTTATTACACCTAATATAGTGTAAAACATGCAGTGCTTTTAAAACTCAGAACATCCAAGTAGCAGTTTACAGCAGCTAGACATCAGTGGAGGAATTCCCCCACATGCAGCTTCTGAACACTTACTGCTTTAGGTTTTGCATTTACTTAATTGCGATCCCTTCTAGAGTCTTATATGTATTCACCAGAGATGAATAATAGCTACTCTCTCCACAGTGTACAGATAAACGCATTTAACAGTGGTCCCGAGGTTGTTTACGTTTATTGTCATGCAAAAACCCCGTGAACGTAACTCTGCATGATAAAAACAAAACAGATTTCTTCTCATGTTTTTTCCCCCCCATATATTCGGTTTAGTTTTGGGAAGAGAGCGAGTTGGTTATCTGAATCAATCTATTCCCTCTGGGCAGATTGTAAAACGGTCTCGAAGCAAGCAGTTTATAAACTTCTGTGATATTGAACTATAAATTAACCGTAATAGAGTAGAATTGTAATCGCATTGTGTTGATTAGACGGGAGAGTTAATTGTTCTTGTCATGTGTTGCTGGTTGAGTAGAGTTGTTTAATTTGTGTATTGTTTATATATATCTTACAGTAAAATTACTTTGAGCTGCTTGCTTGTCACAAGGGGTCAACAGTAACGTGATTATAGTTAAATAAAATAAAAACTAAAACTAGATGCAAAACCCCCACTTTAGTTATGTAAAATAAAGATTAAAAAAAAAAAATGCAACTAACGAAAATCATTTGTGAACTTGAAAAAGTAAGATAAAATGTACAGAGGAGATATCCTTAGTTTTAATATCTGTTAGTTTGGTAAAAATCTTAGTGCAGTGTTGATGATGAGGCTTTGATGAAAGTTTGAGACACTGGGTGTCTGCAAGTCTGTGACACAGCTGCTTTCAAAAAGTTCTGTTTTTAGTAGTAATATCTGTACTGATTTTCCTGAATCTTGCCTCTGACATATGCCATCAATACAATAACAAACTTATGGTACACTGAAACTAATAGAAGCAGAAATAAAACCAAACATTTGCAAACAACACAAACTAAAGTGAAACAAGAAAAGGCACTATGTGAAGTAACTGGAACTTAGTTAAACTTAGTTAAAAACAAAAAGTGAAAATGAAATAAAAATGAAAACAAATTGTAAAATACAAAAAATATAACTGTGATCACTGCAGCAGATGGCTCCACATGTTTGATTTAGTGGAGGTTTATCTGGGGTTCCCCTCCTGTCTCAGCCCCAAAGGGGATTATTTATTAATCATAATATGTGTGACATTTAAGAAATTTACAATAAGCATTACCATACAAACACACAACAATTTATAAAGAGTCTCCAAAAGTTGATTCTGTCCATCTGGCCGTGGCGTTTTCAGTGGGAGAAACGTTTCGTCACTCATCCAAGTGACTTCTTCGGTCTCGGCTGACTGCAGGTTTCCCCAATTACCTGGATGATTGAGAATGCATCAAGACAATTTATTTTATTTTTTAACATCAGTCTTTTTTTTTTAAATGAACAAATTTCCCTCTAAAATGTAGATATTATTTTTTTTAGTCAAGTAATTCTTTTTCCAAGCTTGTCTCAATTTTTAGATAAGTTTTAGTTGACTGTAATAACCGTGTGTTTAAACATGTCGATCGTCTGAAGCTTTTCCCAGCTTCATTTGTATTCTCTGCCTTGTTTTTCATCTCGCAGGTACCTCAGTGACGAAGGCATAGCAGAACTGAAAGGATCTGCTGAGAAAATAACACATAGTGACATTATTCGTATTGCACTTGATGTAAGTCCAACACAAACACATAGACAGAATGTTTTTTCCTGTGTAACACCCTGCCTTGAGTTTTAGATTACAGTTTAGGGAGAATTACCATCATTGTAGTAAAAATCATTATTTTTTTTAACCAGTTTTGTTAGACATTACTTGTTCTGTCTCAAGTAAAAGATAAAAAAGGTTCATAATAATTTAGTCATTAAAAATCATATTTCAACTGTCATTTAGTTAGAAATGTTTTCTATACAGTCGGGATTAGTTTTTCTGTATCATATTTTGAAGGACTGCTCTGTGGTCGCAATGCATTGTGGGAAGCAGAAGCCAGAGTCAGTCGGGGAAAAAACATTGTTCAGAAAGCCTATTCTGTTTAAACTTCATCTCCTGTGTCCTGAATCTTTATATACACTATCGAAAGCAATGGCTTTTCACTCAACCCTTTCATCGAGCTATTTAAGCCACAATTGTAAAGAATTGTAAGCTGGCAAGAAGACCGTAATAAAGGAGCAAGGCGCTCAGTTTCCTGGCTCATGAAAATTGAATTTGGCTTGCTGTTGACCTGCGTTAACATACACAGTGTATCCAACACGTAGTGATAACAGTACATTACTAGTTTATCAAACGTAATAACAGAAAAATGCATAAACATCTGCCAAACAAGTGAATCTAAGTAAACTTGTTGCAGTTACTGTATGCAGAACCATCCACCCGTGCTTATGTGCCTATTCATCCCTAAAAGGCACCTTTCTGAGCCAGAAATAACTCATCCTTTTCCCTCTTCGATCACTCAATGACTGCCCTCTCAAATTATATCATCAATCATCATGAAACCAAGAATCTATTCATTTTAATAGCATGGAATGAATGAGGATATTTGCATTATCTTTTAATTATAATTTTGTGTATTTAATAAAAGGAATCACAGGCTTTTTTTCATTGATAAGCAGCTAAACAAAATGTAAATAGAGGAACTGTAAGCATTCATATAGGGTTCTTCACCTAGAATGACAAAGATGCTACAGACCTGACCTGCAGTAGCGGACGAGAACGTGCAGTCAGTGCATTTACTGCAGAAACGCTGACCTTTAAGGTTTAGCATAGAGTGCTGCCGAAAGGTCTCACACTGTACTTTTAGATATTACTCCATACCTGGTTTAATCAGCTTGTAGTAAATTTGGAGTGGTACATGTAGGGGCTTAAGTTATTAACATTTGCAGATTTGGTATAAAAATAAATTGGAGCCGCTGATGATTTGCTAGCAAAATGGTGCATTTAATTGTATCTTAATTAGAGAGACATTTAGCTACTATGCTGCTTTTTTTAGTTTTACCTGGAGCACTTATTTTATGCAGACATATTGTCTTCTACGGTTAAAAAGGGGGTTGTAAAATTGGTTTGTGAGGCAGAGATTTAATGATGAGCTTTTATGGCTTGAAAGAACAATGAAATACAATTCTGTTAATGGTCTAGGTTAAATAGATCGGCGATTGGATTTAAAAAGCAATGTGCTCCAATCCTAAAACTTGTATATCAAAATTAGTCCATACATCAGCCCGTATACTGGTGGAGTGAGATTACAAAAAGTAAGATTACATCTGATTGAATAGTTGTTTTACATATGCATTGATTTATTATCATTAACATGATTATTTCCTTCTAATAAAGCTCCTTTTGTTTTGCAGACTGATCTTAGAACTGTTGGGCGAAAATATCTCCCATCTGATATTAACAGTGGAAGAACTGAGAAGGTGAGTGGCATACATATGTGTGAGTGCTACGCCACCAATGCTCAATTTATGAAACTCAATTACAAACGATGTGCCGCAGCCGCTGTTGAACGGAAACTTTAGAACTGCAGTTTTCAATATTGCCACTAGATGTCCCTAGCACACTAACAAATGTAGGTCAAGAATCCACTTCTTTGCCTGTGATAGTAAAATCGAGCAAATGGAGGGGGGAAAAACCCAACTATCAAAACATGTAATTTTATGTGCATTTACCTCCTTTCCCTTCAGACTCCGAATATGATACACCCCCATTATACCCTGGTAATGCACTCTACCTTGTATATATAATGCATAAATTGCGCTATATTTCACTATACACTTTTTGTATGTAGTATTGAATGTAGATAGGATTTACACATATCTTTTCCCAGGTGAAGAAATCATACTTTGTGCAGAGTCTTTACAAAAGCGTTCAACAACAGTGGTCGCTGTAACTCTAAATGTAAGCCTTGAGGCTATTTTGAGGAATAAATAAACCTGTGCTGACTTAAGTATGCCACAGGGAAAGAGGTATTGTTTTTTTTTTTATTTTTTTGCCTTAAAAAATTGGAGTAATCCTCAATACATACTGAAAACTCCTAGAGGGTTTTCAGTATTTCGCTGTAATCCTCCCCCGCACATGCAGATTTGCCTTTCAAGCCACCTCTCTTTTTATTTATTTTATTGATGTCTTTTGCACATGGCCAGTTGGAGGGTCCATGTGTCCTCCAGGTGCAGAAGGTGAGAAACATCTCAGCTCCTAAAGACCACGAGGAGTCCCAGGGCGCGCCGCGAATGCTGCGCCTGCAAATGACAGATGGACACACCACCTGTGTTGGACTGGAGATCAAACATCTGTCTAAGATCAGGTATTACAGAATTTTGTTGCATTTAAAAATAACAGGCTGAAGTGTGATGTAAATATCTGGGAAAGTGGCATAACTGGTTAAAAAAAATCCTAAAAAAATATATTTTTTGTCTCATATTTAAAAATTGATAACTCTAAAAGCTGACAAATCAGGACGCATTCAGCTGGTTTCTCGCATTTTCCAAACACATTCTGCACACACCCTGCTCCTTCACCTCCCTGTCAACATGCTCACCCCACCACATGTCTGAATTTTCCCTTTATCTGCAATTTCCTCGCCGTGGCAGCTGATCTAACAATTCTTAGCCTTAATTACATCTCCATCCAAGCTACCGTGGCCTTGGTGACTGCTGCCATGGTGACTAGCCAGTCTGTACAGGTGGAGTGGCCAGAATGTGGGCCTTGACTTCCTGATGGGAGGAGAGGAGAGAACAGAACAAATCCCCTCTTTATGAGCGGCACACACACACTGGCTAGCAACAGCGCCGGTTAGTGTTTCTTATGAAAGTGTCCGCTTTAGTGTGCGTGAGGCCATAAGTGAGAGGCAAAGAAGGATGAGCTGGATTACAGGACTGTTCAGTGTGCGAGACAGTGATGTAGTACAGAGAAATGACAATTAAGTAGCAACACTGAGGGTGAATAGTGCGTTTGTATGTGATTGAATCAAGGATGGCTGGCGTCTCATTCCTGTATTTGCCTCTATCATGTGAACTTCTATCATGATAGCAGTAGAAGCATCTATCCCAGAGGTTTGGAGTGAAATCCCTAATTGTTGCTTTGGCATCCGGCATCAGTAGCTGGAAATCCCTCTAAGTCCCTGTGCTTTCCTAATGAGAGAGGCAGAGGCCTTATCAGGCCTGATGAGATAGAGGGGCTTTTAATTTACCATGAGGATGGGTGAGCAGCTGGGATTATTAATAGTCTCTCCTAGCCTTGCCACCCATCTGCTGGCAAGGCTCCATGTCATTTATAAAGTGGTATGGGTAACGCAATAGGGTGTGAGGCTTGGTATATGCAGTTATAAAGTGTTAAACCCACAAATATGTTTAACTTTTAATAGCTTTTTAAAATAAATATATAGAAATAGCCTTTCATTCACACTGTGTTTTCATTATGTTTTTGTAGCTTTGTTTTTCAGTCTATCTATATTTTTTATTTATCCTTATTATTATTATTACTTTTTATTTTGTTTTACAGTTTTAACACCCCACCAGGAACAAAGGTGAAGCTTCTTGGTACAGTCCAGGTTAAGAACGGTCTTTTGCTGCTTGATGATTCACAAATCTCTGTTCTTGGAGGAGAGGTTGATCACATGGTGGAGAAGTGGGAACTACAAAGGGTGAGGGTCAATATTTTAATGACGGATCAACCACGCTGGCTAAAAAGATAAAAGTCATATTTTAGTAATCATTTTAAATGTGTAATAAAGGCGGCTGCTACTCCATCATCAGCCATTGCTGAGGTTGTATTTGTCTGAGTTTTGTATTTGAAAAAAGAAAAATAAGGGGTACCTTTATCCTTCATCCTGCAGAGTCTGGCCAAACACAGCAGGAGTAACATTGGAGCAGAAGGCGGACCTCCTCCCTTTGTGCCATTTGGTCAGGTGAGGAAGAACGTTTCATAGTTCACTTAAAAAGCAAAACATCCAAAATTATAGTGAAATGTTTCTAAAAATAACAAAAAATAGAAAAAATATTGAACAATATTAATACAGACAGGAACATTAATATGAAATGATATTTCAGCAGTGATTTAATGGAAGCCAGGCACTGGTGAATAGCAGTAACCTCATTAATGTATGCAAGGAACTAAACACAGATCTGGCACCAAGAGTGTCCCTATCTTGGCAATGTTCTCTCTGATCTTTTGGAACAATTACGCCTTCATGAATTTTTAAAACGCTTGATCGCTGTGTGTGTAATAAAGCAGAATTAAAAATCAAACTGTCCTGTGACACGTTATCTCCCAACAGCAACACGAGGCGTAAATGTTGCATTTTTGTTCAAATAAAAAGCTCGAGTAATTGATGTAAAAGGGCAGCTGAGATTAAGCGTTGTGAACGTGATAAGCAGATCGTCAAGGTAACCACTAATAATTAGGTGCTTTATTTGCTTAAGTTTTTTATTTTTTTATTATTATTATTTATATACACAGAAAACTTAAAGTGTCGGCTAGGATCACAGCTTCCAAGTGATTGCATTGGTATCAGCTTGACACTTGGATTTCGGGATTTTCATTCCAGATTTGCTCAAGCTTTGTAAAGTTTTATGACGGGGGAGCATTTGGGACTTATTTAATAGCCTCTAGATCTTCAGCGTAACTGTATTTTCTAATGCTGGGTCATTCCAGGACTTAGTGTTGAGTAAGTCTGCTTTGGGTCGCTTTAGATTGCTCTGTTCCAAGGTATTTGGCGCTGGGAAGCAAATGTGTGTGCCTGCGCTTTGCTTGGATCTATGTTCTGTCAGTGAGTCAGTTTTACTTATCCCAGTTACTGGTACTCAGAGGCGCTCTCACAGCACGGAGCTTCTACCATCATGCTTCACAGCAGGAATGTTTTTGAGTGTAGTTGTGTGTTTTTACCAGACATTTTCCAGTCAGAGGAATTTAGTTTACATGGCATTAGACAGCAGAGTTTTTGTCTTTTTACCTCAAGCTCTGAGTCCAAAGCAATTTTACTTATACGATGATCCTAATGACGTTAACACAGATAGATTTCCTGTTGTTTGCTAGTCCTTATTTGTGCCTATTCATTGGCTAGCGTTCCTAGTCTACAGAGCAGAACAGAATTTTATTGAACTTAAAAATAGTAAATTATCCTCACTGCAAGGTGAGCAACAGAAATAAAAATGAGTCTAAGTAATAATTGCACAGGTTACTTAATTTTCACTTTAAATAAGTGTGCACTCATGACAGCAAGCCAGGCCTTCATCATTTGCACATAAGCAAAACCTTGTTACTGTGACGAATATCACTTTTAATACAACCTGTTATGTTAATGATTTAAATTGAAAAAAGATTCCACTGTTACCTTAATATCGCAGGGTTTGATGTTTACTGAAACAAAGAGTGGCTGAACCTAGTCAAAAGTCAATATCATTGCTGCGGTCATTTGCTGGCCCGTGTAACTAAATCATCACTTGGTGCAGTCGTGGAACAGCTGCAGGAAGTGATGAGTTCCATCTCATTGGCACCAAGCCACCATCTGTAATTGTTTTGAAATTAAATACAGTTCACAGTCGAGTTTGAGAAACGCCAGATGGATTCATCCGAGTTCTAGTTTGAGTCCATGAAATGTGCAAACTGTCAAGCGCACTAATTTCTGTACTTAAGAAAGCGTACACGAGTGATGATCTCTGCAGCCTTGTTCTCGCTCTCCCTGTAGAAGTGCGCAAGGAAGGATGAAGTGGATAGCCGAGAACTGGACCAGAGGAAGACTCTGCAGACTCACACTGCGGTCAAAAGCATTGACGAGAATGACGAGTTTGAGAAGCAGCGGACTGCGGCTATTGCTGAGGTGGCCAAGACCAAAGAGGTATCCACACCTTTATCACTTGTTAGCTTTTCAGTTGTTAATTTTCAGGACCTGTGTTTTTGCCACACTAACAAAATTTGCTGCTTTATCGATTGCTCCTCCTGCACAAGTGACTTAATTCGGCCTCAATTTAAAAATACGTGCTCTTTATCGGCATTCACCTCAACCTTAATTGCCTTTGACAGCTGCGTAACTCTTCAAATTAAAAATCATAATTAGGTTGTCATTTGCAGAGTTCCGTTTCTTTTTTATTGTATTTTTCTCTTTGTCCAACTCTGCAGCTCTATTGATCCTAATGCTGTTTCCTTGTCAGGGCCCCCGCACGTTCGGCGGTGGAGGAAATGCAGGCAGCAATTTATCCAACGCTGCCTCCTCCTCCCGGAGCCGAGAGTCTTACCAGCAGAGGAGACGGGAGGACCGGGCTGAAAGAACAGAAAGCAGACAAGATGGAAACTACAGAGAGCTGGTGAGAACACAAACTGTAATCCAAACCAAAAAAGAAAAAAAAAAAGTTG
The DNA here is from genome assembly GCA_015108515.1 of Hemichromis elongatus. Taxonomy (NCBI): domain Eukaryota; kingdom Metazoa; phylum Chordata; class Actinopteri; order Cichliformes; family Cichlidae; genus Hemichromis; species Hemichromis elongatus. The sequence goes on along the minus strand of VUQR01013163.1, from coordinate 38,421 downwards.
TTAAATAATGGCTTTGCCTCACATTACTGAAATCCCAATTCACTGTAACAAAGCAATTTAAAGGCTCAAACTTGCTCTGTGTTCTTCTGTGGTTTCTTTAGTCTGGATTGAAGTCTTATTTCATGGTTCACAGATTGGGTGAGGCATCGGTTATAATATTGTGGAAATGTAAATGGACTGGAGCCCTGGTGAGGTTTTCCAATCAAGTGGCAGTCCATTTGTCTTGCTTTTCTGTTGTGTGCTGCCAGTTTCTTTAGTCTGAAGGGTTTGGAGTGAAGACATTAATAGGACAGAAGGTAAAATTGCAGTGTTTGACGAGGGAGTAGTGTTTGTGATAGTTTCCAACAACAACAGGCTCTCGCAGGTACAACAGAACCTGAAAGGAAGCTCCCGGGTGGATTGTTTTGAATCTCTGTCACATTAAACTTCTGCTTCTGTTTCTAAAATTAACTTTTCTACATTTATAACCTCCTAATTGTACTTATAATCATCATTTGCATGTAACTTTCTCTATGCTGTCCATACAACAAATATATTTCCTTTCATTTGTTGGGTAGGTTGACGAACGCGCTCTGAGACACATCATGGAGATGGGCTTTAACAGAGAGGCTGCTCGACAGGCTCTGATGGACAATAATAACAACCTTGAAGTGGCACTGAACAGCCTACTGACGGGATCTTCTGGTAGCAGACCTGTCCCTGCGGCAGCTGAGTCTAACAAGCCACAACCCAGAGGTATACACACAAACACACACACAGCCCCAGATGCGCCTTCTGCCCACTTTGGCCGCATAACAATTTATATGTCTACAGAGTAAGCGGAGCCAGATTGAGGTTGGAGGAGTGATGTGGAGGTTCTTTAAATGCAATGAAATCACCGGCAGCCTAGTTAAAGGTCCTTTGTGGCAGAGTTTCTTTGTGCTTGTTTTAGTCCGTTTACCAGAAATTGCAGGCACGCACTTTACTGCTGACTATTTACACAAGCACACCTTAAGTTTATAGATGGATATTCTGTTGTAGGTGAAGTCATTGCTTTGTGTCTGTTTCATTAGTGAAAATCAACCTGCTGTAACTTGAAACTTGCCCAGTCACACTCAACTGCTTAGATTTTCTTTTTCAAACCAGCCACTGGTATAGTTTAAATCTCTGACTATAAAGCTATTTTAAAGGTACAGCACAAACTGTTGAGTTCTCATGTGCATGCTAATGCAATTAAAGTGTAGACGCAGGGGACCAGAAAGTGTACACATTCAAACTGATCGAGTTAATCCTTGTCAAAATAATCTTTTGTCCCCCCCCCCCCCCCCCCCCCCCCCCCCCCCCCACCCACCAAATGTCTATTTGTCAGGTAATTGCTTAATGCGGGCACTTGACTGCAATCATACTTTTTACAGCAACGGTCAATGAAGAAAGTGGTGAAGAAGAGCCATCATGCTTTCAAACCGATCACGTGCTTTCTCCATGTCAGTGGTGGTAAAACGTTTGAGGGTTGAAATTTACAGATGGGTAATTCTTCTTTTCTTGCTGAGGTCTTCAACGACTCATCCCTCTGGAAACTTTTAAGGATCCTCGAAAGGAAGGAAAAAAGTGTTAATTTATTTTTCATGTCATTTAAAAGTGCAGTTAATGGATCCTCATTGTAAATCATTCCAGTCCTTTTTTAAAAAAAAAAAAAAAAAAATGGAAATAGAAGACTCTTCTTGGCTTTAGCAGGTGTGGTAAACATTTGGTTGCCATCTTCATTTTACTGTGTTTACCCTTGTTGCTATTACAAAACTGTTGCAGGTGAAGACTTTTTTAAAGCTTAGGTCTTTATTTTATTTCCTTCTTCCTTTCCATTTTGAATGTGTTGGACTTAACATACAATAAACTACTGATAACATCCCCACTCATACCGTTTGTCATGTTTACAGGAGATACCCTCATATGCCGTGTAAAGTTTAAGCTTCCAAACGCACATACACACGCACACTATATTAAACCCAGGGTTGTGGAGGAAAAGAGGAGACTCCCTGTGACGTTTCTTACAAAGTTGCTTCTCAAAATAGCCTTAAAGGGTGTCAGAAAGTTCAGTCATACAAACTCATTTTTCTCTCTTCCCGTTAGTTTCTGTAAGTGGTTGAAGGCTGTCGGCAAGCATTTGTAAACAAGTAACACTGGAGCAATATAATTGTTAAATCCACCCATGCATCAGTTTCTTGTTGCCTCATCGCAATACTGCAACTGATTAGTTCTAATATTGTGATTGCTTAATTATATTACAGTCACTGGCTACTTTATTAGGTGCATGTTTGTTGATGCAGATATTTACTCAGCCAGTCACATGGTAGCAACAGTGCATTTTGGCTTGTAGACACGTCCTGCTGAAGCTCAAACCGAGCATCAGGAAAATAAAGGTGATTTAACTGGTTGTTGGTTCCAGACGGGCTGTTTGAGTATTTCAGAAACAGACTTTTCCACACAACCACCTCCAGGGTTTACAGAGAATGGACCGATAAAGAGAAAAATATCCAGTGAGCAGCAGTTCTTTGGGTGAAAATATTTTGCCACTGGATGTCAGGGTAGAATGGTCGGACTTTTTTGAGCTGATAGGAACAACAGCCAGTCAGATAACCACTCATTAAAACAAAGGTATACAGAAAAGTATCCATGAACACGTATGTCGAACCTTGAGGCAGACAGGCTACAACAGCAGAAGACCAGACCAGGTTCCAGTCCTGTCACCTAAGAACAGGAACCGAAATTGGACAATAGAAGATGTAAAAACAAATATTGCCTGCTCTGATGAGTTTCCGTTTGTACTGTGATATTTGGGTGGTAGGTTAAGTAGTGATCCATCCTGCCTTGTATCAATGCTCAATGCCGCTGGAGTTGGTGTAATAGTGTTTTGGTAAGTTTTCGGCACACTTTGGGCCCCTTACTACCAACTGAGCATTGTTTAAATGCCACGGCCTACCCGGGTCCATCCAGGGCTCAGATCTCTCCTTCTGCTCATCACCCCCCAGTCTCTGCTGTCTTTGACAGATTTGAGCCGGGGACTCTGTCCTCTTTAAAGGACTGAGTGTAAACTTAAAGGACATCATGCTTTTGCTGTAGCAGCTCCACAACCTTGGAACGACCTGCTTTCAGAGATTAGACAGGCCTCTTCTCTGTCTGTTTTTAAATCACTTCTAAAAACCCATCTCTTCACCCTGGCTTTTGACACCTTACGAGATGTTGGTTTTAGCTTATTTTTATTTAAGTTGTTTTTTGTTAAGTTGTTGATTTTATGCTCTTTTATCTTGTTTTAGTATAGGGCTGATTTCATTTTTAGGTATTATCTTTTTTTCTTTTATTCTATTGTTCTCAACTTATTTACCCTACAGCACTTTGGTCCTGTGCTGGGTATTTTAAAGTGCTTTATAAAAAAAAGTTGGATTGGATTTAAGCTCAAATCCTCTCTGCAGCAGTCGTTTGATGCCAGCATGGACAGAATTTCTTTGGAATTTCTGTCTCAAGCACCTTGGGCCTATCTGACACTGGAAGTGGTTTGAACAGCTGAAAGACAAAAGCAAATATGAAATGAAATCATGTAAATAATGTGCATATACAGTCTAGAGGAATATATACAAAACAATGGAGAGCAAAGTGCTTGGAGTCGTGCAAAGAAACAAAAGGACTTGGTCTCAGCAGAGTTTGTATGTGAGTGACCTGAGTGATGAGACCGTGGCTCAGATTGGTGAGATGTGGTGTAGGGGTATAGTGTTTGTTAACAGTCCCTATGGCCCATTGGAAGAAGCTGTTAGTGACCCTGGGGTTGTCAACTAGAGGGCACTGGTTCAAATGGGTGGTGGCCAGGGTGCAAGGGTCACCTGTGGTGACCCTGGTTTTCCTGAGATGGGAGCCTGTGATTTCTTACCCTCTGCACAGCCTTCCTGTTCTCAGAGGTGGCCCCTGCGTAGTAAACACCCAGGCAGTAGGAGAGCATGCTCGCCACTGAGGAGCGGTACAAGGCTCCTTTATTATTTTTTTTAAGGAATTAAATTTTTAAGGAATGCTCCAAATGTTCAGATCTGGACTGTTGGTAATAGATGCAGTATGAGGTTTAGTATCATCTTACTGAAATATTCAATGCCTTCCCTGAGAAAGAGGTCAACTGGAGAGTAACCTATGTTGATCTAAATCTTGCATATACTTTTCAGTATTGATGGTGCTGCTAATCTCATGGGAACTAAAGGACCTCCATACAATCAGACATGCATGATTTTGAACTGAGTCTGGAGAATGTGGCATCCATGTTTGTTTTTTTAACCTCAGTTAATTTCTGGAGGTGTTCCTGAGCTCATGCAATGATTTCCATGACAGAGTCATCCATGTTTTGATCTTGATTGATTGATTTTCAGCCTTATCCCATGCATGCAGAGATTTCTCCAGATCCTTAAAATCTTTTTATGACATTGTGCACTCTAGATGATGAGATATTCTAGGTCTTTGCAGTTTTACATTATGGAACATCATTCTGCAATTGTTCCACAATTTATACATCCATTAATAAAATATATACATTCATTTTTTGGTAGATTAGTGAACCTCTGAAGGTGCAGATGTTGTCGTTCTCATAGCTGACAGAAAATATCTCCAGGCTTCTCCCTGTGAAGGTTTTAAAAGATACTAAAGGATGACATGTTGCTTTTGCTTTGTTATTTGTGTCATGGCTCTAATGTGTAATTATAAAACTCCGCTGCTTTGTTATTATACTGGATTGCTTCACTAATTTCCAATATAAGTTTATCAAAAGACACTAAACTACTTTTATAACTGAGTGGATTTGAAATGGTTTGTGGTGTTTTTCTTGTGTGTGCTCTGTGGAAGCTGCTCAGCTCAGGGCTTTAGAAACAAGATTTATGTAAATCAAGATTCAGACACAATAAAGGCCACGATCAGCAACAATGAACCCAGCCATCAGAGCAGATGGTAGATGAGGGTTGAGGGCACTGAAGACACTGAAGTTAAGCTAGTATGTTTTCCTGAATCTTCATGGTTTTTTGGGGGTTTTTTTTGTTTGTTTTTTTTATAACAATTTACAGTTAGAGAAACTGTTTTCATTGCTGTAGGAAAATAAAAAGGTAATTATTTTTTTAAACAGTGTGTTGTTGTGTTTGTTGGGAAATGATGTTTACTGGCATGAAGGTTTATTTATTCTCTTCTGACTGAATGTTGTCTCTCCGGCTCTTCACAGTGAGCCAGAAGCAGCTGGACATCCATGTATAGATTTTTACAGTTGATTGAATGAAAACTGTCATGCTCATGATTTTGGGTTTCTTGTAGATTTTTTTCCCCTCTTAATTCTCATCCAGATCACACACCATTCAACAAACCTGGATCTGTACAATGTTCCATCAGAGAAAAACATGATCCCAAAGTCCCCTGGCAGGTTAATCCAGGCCTGGGGTTACATGCAGGTTCAAATCGAGTAGATCTGGTTTCGCTTTATTTTACTTTGGTGTGTGCTTCCTCTTAGTGTCTTTCTGTAAATTTTGCTGTTTCCTTTAAGTACCTACACATTTGAACTTAGTCACTCTGCTTAAGGCTTATTTAGACGTGCATTTGACTGTTATACTATACGTATTCGTTATATTTCAAAATTAAAAGCATAAAAAATTATTTTATATATATGTGTGTGTATATATATATATATATATATGTGTATATATATATATATATATACACACACATACATACATATATATATATATGTGTGTGTGTATATATATATATATATATATATACACACACACACACACACACACACACATATATATATATATATATATATATATATATACACACACATATATACATATATATATATATATATGTGGGATAGTGGTAGAGACAGGTGAAGAGGAGACATGGGTAAATCTCTAAACAGTGTTATTGTAATATATAATATATATGAAAAAATACACATAAACAACAGTTTCAAGTTTCAAGTTCACAATTGTATTGTTACAATTGTTTAGAAATCAATAATTTCTCTTGATTTGATATCCACCTAGTCACTTATCAAATCTAATTCAGAACAACCTCAGTGTATAAAGGATTGTAGCTCCTGTACAACAGAACAAATTATAAAGATATTTGTATTCTTTGCGGGGTTTTTTTTGGCACTAAATGATACATTTTACAGCAGTCAAACGTAAAAATTTGACTTGAACAGTATGTGAGAGTTTAAAACTTTAAACTCTAATGATAGATTTAGGTGACAATTCTCTATTTTATCGCTGCAGTGCCTCTCACAGAGTATAATCATTAGTTTTCTTGCCCTTTAAATAACCGACTGGGTCGTCTGCTGCTGAGCCACGTATCGCCACGTTTGCGAGCATGCGCAGTGCCCAAACGTTTGTGTTCCGGGGTAGGTCAGTGTACACAGTGTAAAAATATATCATCGTGTACTCTCTTACGTGTCTATTATACTGAGCACAGAGAGAGGCGGCAGGGGGGTGTTTTGTGAAGAAAGAGAGGCTCTGAAAACGGCACCGAGATGAACTTCTTCAGAGGAGTGATAAGTGGGCAGGCAGCCGGGCCGCAGCCGTCCGGAGCGGAGACGGTAGGAAGGCAGCTGGGCTAGCAGCGGCTAGCTTACGTTTTCCTCTGTGCGCTGTACAAAATGAGAACAGTAACACACAATTTTCTTTTTAAGTCCATTATTTTTTGCTTCGTCACATAACAGACACCTAAGAGAATGTGTGAAGACATCTTTCACTTGGCGAATGACTGACAATGAGCTAGTTAGAGAGCTAATGAGCTAACGTGGCTAATCTGTCAGGCAGCAGTGGGAGTGTGTGTAACTCGCTGTGCAGCTACAATGAATGGAGAAATCCATGAAAGACACGGACATTGAGGACCAGCCCGTCAAGGCTGTCAGCTGTTTACACGTCAGAGTTTTGTTTTGATCAACTTCCAGCTATAAATCTACTGAACATATTGGTGTGAACTCGTAAAATGAGCTGGTTTATAAATGGACCTCGTCGTGTACGTAGGGCGGCAGCGAACTATTATCTTTATTATTGATTGCTTGTTAATCAATTAGTTTAAAAGCACACAAAAAATATTATCCTGGAATGAGCAAATTAATATTTGGCTGTACTTCAGCTCATGACAGCGATCCATAGTGTTCCATGCAGGAGTCTCCTGACAAATTGCTGACATTGCAGCTCACAGCCACATATAATCAGATCTTAGTAGCGTTCCTGCTCAAGGAGGAATCTGTCACTCACGCAGAATGCACAAAACACAGAAACCTTGTCAAATTCCTTTAAAAAATAAAACAAAAAAACCCCCTTACTGCTCTTTCTGTGGTGAGGGGTGTTAAATTAATTTACTGTTGACTTGTCAACAAATTATTTTCTGATCCTTTTTTTGGGGGGGTCCACTTGTCCCCTTTAATTGTAGTTTATTTTCTGTGGGCTTTGCAGTCAGCCAGATCTCATTTTAGACAGACGATTTAGACACTGTATCACACTGTCACAGTCGACTTTGATTTCATGGCAACTTGTATTAAACATGTGCTGACTCAACATCTTAGTAATAGGAGAAACTTAAGGTGCAGGAGATGTCATGCATTCACACTTGTGCCTTGTCAAAGATGTCAATCTTACAGAAGTGACCAAGGTGCACATTCAGACACAAGCCATCAGATGGTGTTGGATTAACAGAAAAGATTTTAAAACTTGAAAGGGTTCAGAAATGTTAATGTTTTTTCTTTTAATTTGTCAGCAGTCTGTATGTGCTAAATGTAGTTATGTACAGTGTTTTGGCTTTTTTTTTTCTTCTTCTCCTCACCTCTCCAGCCCAGAACCCATGGGACTTGGGAACCACAGCTCTTTAAAACATTTAAAAAAAATCTCTAAATTTCAGAAACATAAAATTACAGAAATTATCAGCAAGCATTGCAATAAAAAACAATGTGTCCATTAACAGATCCAGAAGCTGTGCGATCGAGTTGCCTCCTCCACGCTCCTAGAAGATCGCAGAGATGCTGTCCGTGCTCTTAAGTCCCTCTCTAAGGTAAAGTATAAGTAGAGACTCGCTAAAAGGCACTACAGCTGTATGCAGTCAGTTGCCTGTTAAATAGATCCTAACTTGAAGAAAGCCTTGAAAAATGTAATTTTTTGAAGGTTTTAGTGAAACTACTTACGAGAAGAGCAATGAAACTTTGAGTTGAAATCATTGCCCTTACATCATGTAAATAAAGCAGTCTGCCCATGTCTTCTGCTTTGTGTCACTGCGATAAACGTGCCATCAGTAGCCTTGGATAAGGGTCTTGTTTGTCACATTCTGCTGATTAAAATGAACTCATCGCTGACCTCCACCAAGCCACTTCGCACTTTTGTTCATGGACAGTTTTGCCATTAGCTGCACTGTCAACCATAAGTAATGAGTTTATCAGGCTTGAATAAGGGGTTTAAGAGGCACGGGGTTTCACGTTTACACACATGGGTGTCCGCCCTGGTCTACCACACAGATAGAAGTGCAGACTTTCTGTATTTCACAAGAAATACCACAGAAATCCAGAATATTTCTAACGTTTCTTTGTGCATATTGAAAAAAAAAATCTTTATTTTAGGTTCTGGTTGCATTACCAGTCCTATGAGCATTTTTTTTTTTTTAATGTTTTCTAGAAATATCGAATGGAAGTTGGATCACAGGCAATGGATCACTTGATTAACATACTACAGACTGACAGGTATGTTAATAGTCATACTTGTAATGCTTGTGGATTAGAGCTAGGTAAACATGCTAATGTTGTTCGTCTCCCAAATGCAACAGATCGGACTCTGAAATCCTCGGCTATGCTTTGGATACGCTCTACAACGTCATCTGCAATGATGAGGAAGAAGAACAAGGTATTACACCCCACATCCTTAAAAAATATGTAGTTTAACTCGAATTCATAACTGGACGACGAAACCTCTGATCTAAAGACATTTTTAACTATATCGAAATGAATTCCTCCTTATTTTGAGGCTTCTGTAAATGGTTTGAACTGAATCTAAATCCATGTTTGTTTTGCATGTGTAAAGGAGTTCAGTTCATGTTAAACATGGAAAGCTGTTAGTTTGCATTCCCTTCCTCTATACACTGATGATGACTGCTTCATGTAAAGACTCTCGTCTCTCTCTTCTCTTCCATGTTTTAACCTACAGATGAATCAGAAGGTAAAACTCTTTGACTGTGCATGATGCCAACCCCTCTAACACCAAAGGCACTTACAAATCACACAGTCTCCTTTGTTTGGTTATTGAAAAAGAGCACATTTTAAATTATTTTATTTCCTTAAAATTAAAATAAGCGGATAAATGAAAATTGTTGTCACGGCATGGGTTAACAAGTCTCTGTCAGCTGATGCTGGACTTGGAATGAATGCTAGCTTTTGGGTGAGGCTTTGAACTTCTCTTCCTCCCTGCCCTCGCAGACGCAGTAGCCCCTCTCCCTTTCTCAGGGAAACATAAGAATGTGTCTGTGCCTGGTCAGTACTCAAACTGTGCCTTTGTGCAGTAGCTTTAGTGATAACTAACTTCACTAAAATTAGAGGGCATCAGAAAATAAGCAGGAAGGCACTTTCGTGTCGACAAGAATGCTTCACTAATGCTTCATCTTCTGGCTGTTTTTTTTCCCCCATCACATTTTAATACCTCAGTATTTTTGCACTGTTGTTGTTTTTACACCAATACTAATTATACCAAATAATTTTTTTTAAGTGTTTTTATTTTCCTTTAATCCGTTTGTATTTGGATCTTTGGGTTAACAAAGACACCATTTTCATCTAAACATGCACTGTTTGTTTAGTCCACCATGACCATAAGTCTTATGCTTTACCACAAGCACCGAACGTGGGGGCAAAACTAGAGAGATTTCTATCTACCTGGCAGTAGTGATTTACTTTTTAGCTGTGATTTTGGTTTTAACGGCCACCAGCAGGCAGTCTCTGTGTATTTCTGCTGTCAGCTAGTATGCGTTGGGGTTTTCGGAGCAGGTGTGTGTGTATTAATATGTATGTATATGTGTGCGACATGCTCTACTGTAGTTAAAAGTGGGAGTGAATTCAGTCAGGAGGCATAGATAAGATAAGATAAGAAGAACTTTATTTATCCAGAGGGAAATTCATTTGTCATACACATGCCCAGTGCAGCAAGAGAGACAGAGGAATAAGATATACATACAATATATACAATAAGAATGCTAGTATACAGTAATATACAATACAATGTATAATAGAATACATACAATATTTGACGACCTGTGGGTAGAAGCGTTTATCGAGCCTGTTTGTGGCAATAGCTATTTGCATAAAGTCATACTACTAAGAGTACATAAGAACACTTTTTTTTTTTTTTTTTAATAATCTCAGGCAATGAATCCTTAGCTGGGACAAGCATCCCTTTATTTTCAATTCTTTGCTTTAAAGTGCTGCACCCATCCTTCATTAACTTTTTATCCCCGTGGGCTTAGAATAGACTTCCTTTGGCGGTAACCCTGCTGTCCCCTTATCTGTGTGTAACCTCTCTTGTCTTCCTGGTTTGTTCACATTTGTCACCCTGAGCACGTCTCTCATTCTCATGGTACCTGTAAAGTCGCTCTTCATTGCTGATTGAAGCTATACACGTGATTATCACTGCTGTGTTGCTTAGGCTGATTTCTATGAACAAACCAGCTGGCTCCACGCACTACATTGATGGCTCCTGAGACGTTGACTCATTTTAGCCTTCAATCTCGCTTCACAGATGAGAATGCACAGAAGCAAGCAGACGACCTCGGCCTCCAGTTTACAGACACGTTCATCCAGGATCCTGAGCACGTAACCCTGCTCCTCACTCTGCTGGAGGTAGGGAGCGATTTTTGATCCAGCAGCAGAAACTCTGTATCGTTAAATTTTTCTTGACGCTTGTCTGATGCTTTTCTGCGTTTTAGGAGTTTGACTTTCATGTACGGTGGCCCGGAGTGAAGCTGCTGACTGCTCTGCTGAAGAACCAGGGCCCACAGATCCAGGGTGTCATTCTGGTCAGCCCCATGGGTAAGTTTCTTCTCTCTTGGTCATTTCAAACTTGTTTTTTTTTTTTTTTTTAAGAATTTATCGCTTTAACAGCAACATTTTTTGTTTCTGTTTACACTCACAGGTGTTTCCAGATTGATGGACCTGCTGGCGGACTCCAGAGAAGTAATTCGCAATGATGTAAGCACGCTTACGTTTTGTATTAGACTGTATTTGAAACCCTTTGAAACTAAGTGTTGAGTCTGTTTAGGTCTGTAACATTTTGTTTTCTGCCACCAACAGGGCTTGCTGTTACTTCAACAGCTGACTAAAGGCAATGCAGCCATTCAGAAAATTGTGGCATTTGAGAATGCGTTTGAGCGCCTCCTAGATATCATCACAGAAGAAGGCAGCAGTGATGGAGGTAAAGGAATTTTCACACAGAATTGACACTGAACAATACAATCCTACCTTTTTTTCTGTAAACACAGTATGTTTTTTTTTTTATATTTTTATATATCCTGACATCTTTCCTCTGTCTTTTGTGCAGGTATTGTGGTGGAGGATTGTCTGCTGCTTCTCCTCAACCTGCTAAAGAACAACAGCTCCAACCAGAACTTCTTTAAAGAAGGCTCCTACATCCAGAGAATGAAGCCCTGGTTCGAAGTTGGTGACGATAACTCTGGTTGGTCTGCACAGAAGGTCACAAACCTTCATCTCATGCTGCAGGTAATATGTCTAATTGTTGTCTTTATCTAACCACTAATTAAAAACAGCGGAATATTATTTGTTAAAACTCTTAAATAATGTTGTAATCCCAGCTGGTGCGAGTCATGGTGTCTCCAGTGAACTCTCCTGGAGCTACAGCCAGCTGTCAGAAGTCCATGTTCCAGTGTGGCCTACTGCAGCAGCTGTGCACCATCCTCATGGCCACTGGTGTCCCTGCGGACATCCTCACTGAGGTAATCACAACAACCCGCTCATTAAGTCTGCCATTGAGGCATTCAAATGCTTCTATACTTCTCAAACGCAAACAAGTACTGAGGCACGACTGAGAGTTTAAAATGGTCCAAATTCTTTCTAGTCAGATGAAATGATCAGTGTGGCTGTTCAAAAGGATCTATGAGAGATGATGACGTATCGCACTTGAATTCAGTGAAGTCCTAACATTTATGTTTGTGTAGTTTATACAGCAGTGGCAATGGAGCTTAAACACCTCAATTCAAAGATTAAGAGGTGTGGGTCAGTCGGTGAAGTGGAGGGCCTGTGGGCACCTCATTGATAGACAAATGTAGTCATATTGGAGGAAGAAAACCTAAAATTAAAATGACTTTGGACAAGAGAATTGGGATAATCCCATCCACAATGAGGATAGTAATAGTATGGCTTGAATTGTTTGCTGACAAATAGTTATTATCCTAAGCTCGATGTCCTCACTGATATGTTGGTCAGCCAGACAGTAATTTATATGTTGTGTGATACTGTGAGCCCAGAGACTGTAGGGTACACTGAGTTTCTAAAGCTTAAATACATACTCGTGTATGGGGCTAATTAAAATCTAAAAATATCCAGAATGATACTTGGAAGAAAACGCAGCAAATTAAAAAGATGGGAGCTTTGTGCATTGCAGGAGGCACTTAGACATAGAAACGGGGTTGATATGTCATGATACTTAGAGTAACAAAGCTGAAGAAAAGAGAATTGTTGTTGCTCAGAAGTGAGTTTATACAGATTAATGATCGTGACTTTGATTTGGATGCTTTCTTTCAGACCATTAACACAGTTTCAGAGGTTATCAGAGGCTCTCAGGTCAACCAGGACTATTTTGCTTCTGTCAATGCTCCATCAAACCCACCGAGGTAAAAACACAACCCGTGGACTCACCTGTTAAATCTCCTTTATCCATCTAAATCCTGTGGTGACCTCTCTTCTTCATGTCCCTACAGACCAGCCATTGTGGTGCTGCTCATGTCCATGGTGAACGAGAGACAACCGTTTGTGCTTCGCTGTGCAGTCCTTTACTGTTTTCAATGTTTCCTCTATAAAAACCAGAAAGGCCAGGGGGAGATAGTTGCTACACTGCTGCCCTCCACCATTGATGGTCAGTAACAATTTCAGGTCCTGTAAATAAATAACACTTCATCTGTGTTTTTAGATGGTTCACACTGTTTTAAGTGCTTAATAACTCATTTTTCCCCCCTTTCAGCCAATTCCATCTCTGCGGGACAGCTGCTGTGTGGAGGTCTGTTCTCAGCTGACTCTCTTTCAAACTGGTGTGCTGCTGTGGCCTTAGCTCATGCCCTGCAGGACAATCTCACCCAGAAAGAACAGCTACTGAGGGTTCAGCTTGCCACCAGCCTGGGCAAGCCCCCCGTGTCCCTGCTGCAGCAGTGCACCAACATCCTGTCTCAGGTAGGGCAATGATGATACAAACGAGCGTGCTGATGGGCTGTGTCTGTGGTTGCCATAGGTTTCTTAAAACAGCACTATTGTCGATCACAGTGAAGAGAACAGTGTCACATTATTGTGGTTTTGCAGGGTGATAAGATCGTCCGGCGGGTGAGTAAAGAGTATCTGTGTGTGAGTGTTTGGGTGGCACCTGTCCGTGTTATGTTTTTGGCTTGGCAGCTGTGGTAGGGGTCTTGTTGGCCCACTCGTTGGGGGATCTTGCTTCCTTATAACTCTTTACTACCCCATCTTTGTCCCTAACTGAAAGCTTAGACCCAGCACTTCCTCATTATGGTGACACACAAGTGAACTCCTCACACACCTGTAAGCTCTAGTTGCTGTCAGTGTTTTCACCAAGGGATTGTGGGAAAGTACACAAGTGGACACCTTAGAGGGGCGTAGATAAAAGGGATGCATCTGGTGTTTTTAATTGTTTATCTTTCGTGCTATCATCCTGACATCTACTTTAAACTTTGAACTTTGATGTTTGCTGTGCTGCAAGCCCTTATCTGTTTGTTCAGGAAGTGAGTACTGCTGCAACTATTGGTTCCTACTCCTGTTTAAGTGAGTGACCGTCACTGCTCTTTGTCCTGTATTTTCATCTGGTGCACAGCAAAACTGGCAGAAGATTTATAGGACTGTGAATGATTTTTATGTCTTCTTTTGGATTCAAATATTTCTGAACTGGAAGTCAATTTAATTACTGCTCGTACTTATCTGTTGTGAAACAACTTGATAAAGGCTTCATGTACTTTGAGCTGCAGTTGTATAAACCCGGAGGGTGGGCTTTGGATACTCTCGAGCTCTAAGCCTTGATGGTGTGCTCAAGTTTCCTACTAAGAGCATGATGGTCATCTCCTGTGAAACAGGAAGTGAAATCATTTCATGTTTCAGATGCATTATCACTAATGAAAGTCCTCAGTGTGGTGAGGTAGTTTGTGCACGAGGCACAGTGTTATGTGACTGAGATGGACATTTGCATACTACCCCCATTATCTAATATCCAGCCTGAAGAACATGTGAAAACTGTTCAACTGAGGTAGCTGGAATGAGCACATGCTGTCTGGTTCCCTGGTGTGTCGTTTAAAAACTGTAGACTGTGTGGCTGAGATGGAACCTCAAATCCAGGATTGTGCTCAAGTGTAAAGTGGCTAAAGCTTGAGCTTAGGCTTAAAGGCCATCATCGACTAACCGAATTGATTGCCGACAAGTTACAGCGGCATGCCAGTGACCAAACCAATCATAAGCAGGTTATCAGTACAGCACTGTTATGCTTCATGTAGACTCCTGCAGAAAATCTATGTCATAAATAACAAACCCGAAACCCCTTTTTAACTGGAATTGTTGTGGGGTCAACTGATTATTTTCAAGGATTGTGGTAACGGAGCTTTAGCAAAAAAACTCACCGAAACGCTCAGCAACAACTTGCCAACTGGTTAAGAAATACACCTTTTTCTCTAGCGCCCAGTGGTTGTCAGCTGGTTGCCAGCTGGTCTTTTAAGCGTGGGGCCTCTCCTGTTTACTAAAATCTGCATATGTGATTTGGATTCTAGGTAGCGAACAGGCTTCTGTCATTGGGTGTCTAGAACAGAATTAAGAGCTCTGAAAGTGGTTTATACTTGTGAGATGGGTGTCCTTTTCTCCCCTGAGATATGTCAGGCTTATGCAGAATGCATCTTTGTGCTAAAAACACACATTCATACGAGCCACACCTCTTCTGACTAACAGTCTCAGGCTGGCAGCAGTGCAGCCCATTAGGCAGTTGTAACTGGATAGCTCTGCCTTGATGTGTTGTGTTAGTGGTTTCCTGGAAGACACAGAAGTGGAAATAATCCCTCCAAGATTATTTTTTTTACTATGTGTATTACTACTGTGTCACACTGTATTTGCTTCACATAAGTCAACCCCCACCACCACACACACACCCACAGACACACACATGATGTCTTTATAGAGACCACAACCCAATGTGTGCTCAGTTGATGCCTTTGGTGGTCAATGTCTTTTATTTTGTTTTCCTTTTCATTCTATTTATTTTGCATTGCGTCACATTTGGAGACAAAAGCTGAAAAGGTGATTTTGTAAGTTTTAGTAGTTTTGAATGCTGATTAGTTTTTATCCACACCTTCACTGCTTATTCAGAAAGAGAGCTCCTCTCCTTAAAAGCATGTGGCGCGTTAAATGTTAATGCACCAGCTGATCGGCAGTCTTAAGCCACAATTGAAACTTTATGGGTTTTTGCTCATCTCCGCACCATATCACAGTGTTGTTTTTCATCATCTCACGTTCCAACTCCATGAAAATCATCCTTTGTCCTCCTACAGCTGATTGAAATGACATATCCACTCGCTGGCATAAGTTTCCCATAAATGTGCGCATCTGAAAGACATTTTTTCTAAAGAAGAAAAAAAATCCACATTGAGCTCTTTTAAGCTGTTTTAAAAATAAATAAATAATTTATACAATTAAAAAAACATCCTGAAAAGCACATTTAGTGGGGTTTGCTTTGCATGTGCTGACAGCTGGAAATCGGATAAAGTTTCCATTGCAGTTTCATAACTCTTTGCTTTGAAAAAGAATCGATTGCAAACTGATTTTAATGTTAATAATATGGTTATTTATTTACAGTTTTTTTTTTTTTTTAGTATTTATCACAGGATTGCTTGCTCTGGTAAATCTAACCTCAGTCTACATACCTGAATGTTTTTGTTTTGACTGCCCTTATGGTAACCTCATTAACCACTAATGTATGACGTGTGTTGAAGGATTACTTTAACCATTTCCAAGGACATGCATTGTTTTAATGCCACCATTTACACTGATAGGGATACATTGGCTTAATTGTTGCTATGTAAATCCGATGCTTCGTTTTTAATGTACCATTTTAGAGTTAACATCTATACTCCGCTCATGCTCTGATGAAATGGCTGCTTTCTAGATGCATTAATGGATCCAATCTAGTCCCAGTCTGGTTTAAATGTGACGAGGATTCAGTCTAACTCTGTTTTTTGTCATGTAGCATTGTGTTTTTTGTGTTTCTAAGTGTCACTGTAGTTTTACAGAAACACGTTGACTGTTCTTCTGTCTTGTCGTTGTGCTCTGCAGGGCAGTAAAGTACAGACCAGGGTAGGCCTCCTCATGCTGCTGTGTACGTGGATCAGCAACTGTCCGATTGCCGTTACACACTTTCTGCACAATCAGGAAAATGTTCCTTTTGTATCCTTAAATCAACATTCAAGCCCATCTGCCTGTTTTACTACTTCAGGGTTCTTAATGCCTCGTATTATTATTTATGCATTTTTCTTTTCCTTCATTCAGTTTGATCTTGTGTTTAGGTTAAAACGTCTCGTTCAGTCTTAGTGAAAAGTCGCAGCTTTACTTGGATGAGTCCTTGACTCTGACTGCTGTAGCTGACTGCTCAGATCTCAGAGAACCTGGGGGAGGACGAGAGGCTGGTGCAGGGCCTGTGTGCGCTGCTTCTCGGCATCTGCATCTATTATAATGACAACTCACTGGAAAACTATACCAAGTAAATCTCTTTGACTCACTTAAACACATGCATGCTCTAACAAGGTTCGGTAACAGAGAATGATAACAATACTCAGTATGCACACAAGCAAAGACATTATTATGGTGAAAAAAAAAATACAGATTACATGAATAACAAATAACAAATCATATTTTCATAATTTCAGCTGCTATATGTCCATCACTTGTATATCTTATCGTGTTCAAATGAAAGGTACCTTGTTTAACTGTGGTGTTTGTCCACTGATTTAACAAATTAAAAACTCCATTTGTTCTGTATATGAATATCTCATCTGTAAATCTGCTTAATATAGTGACAAAGCTACTGTGCTCTTTCCTCTTAAGAGAGAAGCTAAAGCAGCTCATCGAGAAGCGCATAGGAAAGGAAAACTTTGTAGAGAAGCTGGGCTTCATCACCAAACATGAACTGTATTCCCGGGCGGCTCAGAAGCCCCAGCCCGTCTTCCCGTCTCCAGAGCAGATGTTGTTCGATCATGAGTTTACAAAGCTGGTCAAAGAACTGGAAGGTCAGTTGTGTCAGATTCATCCTAACACGAAGTTTGTCAGAACTATTGCAGAGTTTCAGTGGGCCTAACGAGTTATCTTCCTCTCCCTGCTTCTTCCACAGGAGTGATAACTAAAGCGGTTCACAAGTCTAGCGAGGAGGAGAAGAAGGAAGAGGAGGTGAAGAAGACATTAGAGCAGCACGACAACATTGTAACTCAGTATAAAGAGCTGATCAGAGAGCAGGTAAATAATGCCATTTTTATCTTGTTACATGTTGTGTTCATTCAGTTTCATGTACTCTCCTGCTAACGAACTGATTTTGATCACGTGATCCTCAGGACGCTCAGCTTCAGGAGCTGAAGGAGCAGGTGGCATCCATGACCTCCCAGAATGAACAGCTGCAGGTTACAATCACCCAGCAGCAGTCGCAGATCCAGCAACATAAGGACCAGTACAACATCCTCAAGCTAAAACTAGGTGGGTGCACCTCATCGGCTGCATGTGTGGTGTGACTTTAGATACATAAAATATAGAGATTAAGTTAATTTAAAATACATTTTCTAATAATGAATGAGAAATGAGGGACTGACATGCACAGGTTTTAATCCTATCAACCTCATTCCAGCTGGCACATTAAGGTTTTACTGCCTCCTTGCTCGGATAATAGAGCGACAGGGATGTGCAGCAACATCCCCAGATACTGTTTTATATCAAATTGTGCGAGACCGTCACGCACACAGCCACGTTTCAAAGAAGCATTTTACTGTGTTTCATAAACCAAATGTTAAAGTGAAATTTTGTGCTTTTAGGAGAACTCTGTAGCATTTTCTTGGCACATAACAGAAGTGTGTCATGATTTCATGCTGTCTTGTCATCACAGTGAAGCTGTCAAGCGTGTGAGTGTCATGCCTGTGATGAAATCTGTGCTATATTCCTCCATAGTGCTTCCATCACTACATAGAAGTCATGGAGAAATTGTTTTTAAAATCAAAAAGTTATTACAGGAGAAAAATGGTGCTGCTTTTTTGTTGTTGTTTTTTAGCATTTCCTTGTGTGCACATGTGTTCCATTAAACAAAGGTTTCTGTTCTTTGATCGCATAGTAGACAATTTTTCCCGTTTTCAGGAAACAGAACAAGGATGACAGCGAATGTAAATGTTTCTAAGGGAAAATGACAGAAACAAACCCAACTGCCTAAAATCTTTGCTATCAAAGTAAAGTAGCTCACATTAGGTGCTTCAGACGCAGGGACCAGGTGAGCAACCCCTCATTGTCCTCAGAGACCCTTCAGTGAGTGAAGACGGTGATAAAATAGAATCAAGAGTCAGGCTGTTTGTGTTTGCATGGTGTCAAGTTTGTAATTGTATGCATTCTGTTTATAACACAGTGAAGTGATAAATCAGTGAGTTGCATATCTCTAGCCCACTACTAAGAATAATTCAAATTGATTACTTACAACTGGAGTTCAACCTGAACCTTGTAGATATGAGAATGAAATTCAGAGGTTTCTTCACAAGCGGTGATGTAGCTGCTGCAGGACGGCGATTTAACTGCAAAAATACGCCCATGCTGGGTTCTGGGTACGGCTGTCTTTAGTGGTCCAGAGACATGCAGTTAGTGGGGTTAGGTTAACTGGTGATTCTAAATTTCCCATAGGTGTGAATGTGAGTGTGTGAGTTTATCTCTCTCTGTTAGCCCTGCGACAAGCTGGTGATTCATCCTGGCTGTAACTGGGAAAGACTCCCACTCCAGCGTGATTGAGCCTTAAAGCAGCACAGGACTGTAGATTTAGAGATGACATCAGTATCCGTATTGCTGTTGTTAGTGTACATGTAACACTTCAACTGAGTGTTTGTGTTCTAACGTCAGGTAAGGACAGCCAGGGTCAGGCCAACAGCCAGGGAGACGGCTCTCAGGTGAACGGGCTGCAGACAGAAGAGCTGACCCAGCTCAGAGAGGAGGTGGAGGAGCTCCGCAAGCAGCACTCGCTACTTCAAACACAACTTGGTGACAAAGATGCTCTCATCAGCAGCCTGGTTAGTATCTTTTTTCTTTTTCTTTTTAATTCTGTGTTTGCTAGCATTGTTGCTCTGGGGGCTGATTCCGGGGAGACATGTTTTAAAGCTGTTTTGATGCATTTGTTGGTGTAGAAAAACTGCAGGCACAACAGTCCTCCAAACAGCGTACTTACACACAGAGGAGCAACGTGGTCTCTATACAACCACCAGAGATTAATCAGTTGATTTGGACTGCTTTTTTTGGACACACTGCTTTCTTTGTCTTATTTTAGAGTAAACAGTTATTACAGAAATAGTATAGTAGTTTATGTTTAAACCACACCTGTAGAATAAGTTAGAAAATGAATAGCAACCTGAAAATACTATTGCAACTATAAACACGCAAACAAAATCTGAAGACACAAAAAACAATTTACGTTTAAACTTTCCGACATATCTGGATATGGAAGCTTCTTAAAACCGCTTCATGTCTGTGTTTGGGTTAATCATACAGTTACATATTATATCTGGAGTGGAAGTGACTGCATAATGTTTTAACTGTATGCAACTTTAGAAATCAGGAGCTGCACAAACAGCAGAGGCCCCAGCAGGAGGATCAGATAATACAGAGCTGCTCCAGGTGGGTTCATCACTTCACACCTGTCCCTGCTTTTCCTTTGTCCCCCCTGTTTGCTAAAAATGTTTTAAAAGGTTAAGCGCTTGAGGCGAATACTTATTTTCTCGTTAAATAAGTGTTGAAATTACTCTTGTGCCTAACAGAGAGGTAAATTATTTAGTTAGTATTTTGTGCCTGTGCTGAATGTGTGCTCTATTGCAGGAACTGGAGGCTTTAAGAAGTCAAGTTCAGTCCCAGTCGGCAGAAATTGGCCAGCTGAAGATGGAGAGACAAGACCTGCTCAGAAGAGCTGAAGCTGGGGTAAAAATCATGAAAAGATCAATTTGACATAAATTTGCTGAAATTGTTGCTTTAAACTAATGAACCTTTATCTGGCTTCTCTCAGTCCTCTGACACACTCCCCTCTAGTGACAGCTCATTAGATGCTGCAAAGATGGCTGAACTGGAGAGCAGGCTGGGAGCGCAGACATCTGAGATGGAGAGACTAAAGGTGTGTGAGAATATGTAATCCTCTAAATCACTTGACCCTCATTTACTGCCATGTTTTTTTTATACTTCATCAGCTTGGGCTTCTCATATGTTATCTCTCTCCCCCCCTCCTTCCTCCCCCTCTGCGGCTCAGGCAGAGGTAAAGAACCTGTCAGAGAGGCGGGCAGAGCTGGAGAAGCAGCTGGATTCAACCACAAGCACGGTGGCCATCCTGCAGACTGAGAAGGAGAAGCTGCAAATTGACGTCCAAGAGTCCAAGAAGGAGCAAGATGACCTGCTGATGTTGCTGGCAGACCAAGATCAGAAGATCACCAGCCTGAAGAAGAGACTCAAAGAGCTGGGAGAGACGGTAGAAAAGCTATTAGCATTTTCTAAAATCACCAGTAAAAATATATATAGTTTGCACTTTATCTGCCAAACTGCCTCATTTATCCAAACATATGGAATAAATAAGATCAGCCCAGTAACATTTACGAGTAGAAAAAATCTAATATCCTCACATTTAAATAATAATATTTTTGTTAATTTTAGGAATATTTTGTTAACTGCAGGGACTCTGAGTAGATTTTAGGACTGATTACTTGCCTGCATTAGTATCGTCATACAGGAAAATATGTGTCACAGAGAAAATGAAGATCCAGATGTGGAGCTGCTGTTTCAGTCTGTTGCCTGTAGTTTTGTTCTCAGGCTAGTAAAGCATGCAGCCCCAACAACTTTCAGCAGTAAGGTTGAGCATCCTCCTTTAAGGTTTTTGAGTGAGAGGAGAGAAAGATGACCAAGTGCATGCAGCAAAGATCCCAGGTCAGAGTTTGGCTCACCAGGTCCCCTCAGGTAGCCGTACGCTCTTTGACGTCTTAATGCCTATGCCTTCTTATGCCAAAAGAAAATAGTTTCAAGCTGAGCAGGCAATGAGGCAATTAATTGCAAAGAGATAATCCACGGATCTTGAAACCCTCTGTGATCCTCATCCATCACCTGGTGACAAGACTTTTGCAAGTTTGCACTTTGAGGCATATTCTCCAGAGGACGATCTTAAAACAGAACAAACATCAGGGTAACACTGCTTCTTTCTAATATCCTATAAAACTATGACGTATCTCATGATATTGATGTGGCTCTCTGACAGTCCTTGTAAAATTGATTATATTGCAGTTTTTAAAATGGTTTAAATATGGTTTTCATTGATGACAGTTTTGATTAGACAGCCAGGTATGGAGGATTGAAAGTGCCGGAGAAAAAAAAGTCGTACAAAGTACAAAATTTTAACCTGCCCCCTTGTTTTTGTTGTTGTTGTTTTTTTTTTACCCTGGTGTAGTTAGTATGTAGTCTGAACTTGCCCCAGATTAGTCAGTCTGATTGGAATAACTGAACAGTGAGTTGATTCTGATTAGCGAGAATTCAAAAGAAAAACTACCACACTACAGCCTCAGTCACACAGGCTGAGACGCCAGTAACTAAAATATGTATTCCCTGACTGGTTGGCCAGTGGTTGCCAGCTGTCACCAAGTGAAAATGGCTGCAAAGAGGGTGCTGCTGTCTTCTTGTGATTGTTTTTGATTGCGAGCAGGTTGCAGTTTCCCAGAGTTTGCATGCGAGTAATTGATGAGTGTTTGCAGGTTACACACAAACTAAGGGCGACCACGACAACCTGTGGTGCACTTTATGCCATGGTTAACTTTATGCACCTGTTTTTTTTTTGTTTGTTTGTGTTCTCCTTATCAACTGTGAGCCACCTGCATCAACCACTCACCAACCAGTCTGCTGGGTGGTCTCAAAGCCTGTGTGATTGTGGCCTTTAGAGGTTCAAATTGTCTCTTTTCAGTCATTCATCTTATTTTTCATTGTAAAACAAAAAAACCCAGCAAGATTTTAGTGGCTAGTCTTGGACTAAGTATCATTAAAGCTCAGTAGCTGTAGTGGTAGCTTTTGCAGCGAGTGATTATTTAATAGTTACAGAGGAATAGCTGCAAAAATGTGCGGACCACTCAGTTCTTTTTTTTGTCTGTCTGCTTTAGTTAGACTGTGACCCTTTCCTTGCAGGTGGAAGATGAAGATGACCTCGACACCAGGGATCAGACAGACGACGATGACGAGGAGGATGAAGATGAGGACTAGAGAAAAACAGTAAAAGGAGAGAAAAGACTCTGCAGAAATGCACCTGGGAAACTGAGTAGGACTAAAATATGGCAGCAGTTTCTCATCCGGGCTGCCATACTGTCTTCTTCTTTACCCCGACACACGTGTGTTAGTTTTTGGACGTTTTTAGTTCAAGATGATGTTCTTTCCAAAAATTCAGTTTTCATCGACAGCTGAGAGATTTAAACATGTCAGTGTATTCATCTCTTCTGCATTCACCATCAGTTTGTGATGGATTTTACCAGTTTTTTTTTTTTTTGTTTGTTTTTCTAATGTACTGTCACGTAGTTCCTAATCACAGAAAAACCCTTAAGTTAAGTTTAACACATCTGGAGAATTTGCAGAAGCTGATTTAAAATGTGTCACAATGCATTCTTATTTTTTCCCATCCTGCACTGCTCACCCTGACCAGTACAAGCACCTGCAGCATTGGCATCACCTGCACTTCGCCCCCCCAATCAGTTCGAGTTCAGCCTCACAGTTGTTCCATTTCACCGACTGCTCTGCAATATGCTGCAAAACACTGATGGAAAAGATGTAAAGAGACAAAAAAGACAAATATTTTTGCAACTTTTTGTCCAGTACTGGCATCCAGCTTCTGTATGATATTGTGTACCTTATCACTTTAAGAGCTACATTTAAATGAATAAAGAATCTGTCTGTATGGAGGAATAATTGTAGATAAATTAAATTTTACTAAATCCATAATGAGACCTGGCTGTTAGGATTTCCTTTTTAAATTTGAAAAAAATGCTCACACTGAATGTTTTCATGCCAACTTAATAACACTAAAGGATTAGTGTCTGTCACTAAAACCTGAAAAGGAGGCATGGCGGAGCATCGTATATTTACTGAGAATAAACTGTTGTACCCACACGCGTCTTCTACTAAACACTTTTCATTTCCCTTGGTCCAAAACTCGTGGATCGAGAAAAGATGTGAAGGAGAGTTCAGAAAGATTTCTGAGAAATAAACGGCTTAATAATGTAATGATGTGGAGGTATCGTGCTGAAACTACAGGTGGACTACAAGATGTGCATCTTGGATGCTTCAAACATGATCTTCTGATTCATGAAAGAAGGAAGCACCATGTTTGTTGAATAATAATAAATACAAATATAATATTTTGAAATAAAATGCTGTCTCAGTTTAGTTGCTTAGTTTAACTCGTGCCTGGCTTTGTGTGACTAGAGTAAAATTGATAATGAAAGTCTGGTAAAACTGCAAATGAAATGATCATAAAGCACGCTGTTAGTAAACATAGTTGTGAAACAAGTTTCCACAGTACTTTATGCAGTACTGTGACCAAGTACATCCCAAGACTCAAACGCAATGCATGAATTACTTGCAGGTATGTACTGCTAGTGAATGAGGCCTTTTTAGTGTCGCTTCTTGGTTAATGCCATACATACAAAGCACCAAAGTCTCTTAATGATACAGTCTCTTAACACAGTTATGCATTGTCTTAACTCTATTAAATTAGTTTGAGAAAATCTTTAGGATTTCCAGTTACTTTAATAAATGAGCTTCAGTGTAATGGCACACTCCATTTGGCGTAAATCCACCGTAATGCATGTTTATGATGACATTTGTGGGAGAATTTCACACTTGATGGTATTAAATCGTGGTTAATACCAGGCCTACTCATAACTGGAGTGAACGTACCTGGATTTAATCTAAGGTGCCTGGATTGAAAAGTGACAGCACTTCTTTAAGTTTCTTGACAACCTCAGAGAATCTTCTTCAGTTGGTGGAGAGTCTCAGATTTAAGCCATATTGGGTTAAGAGGGTCATTGACCCAGTATTGCTCACCTGCCTAACCACATGAGCCAAGGTGTGAAAATGGGCTGTTGGCTCTTTCAAAGGGACAGCACCTAAGCAATGGTACAGATACGTGGATGACAATTGGGTCAAAATCAAAACCCAAGAATTAGAAACCATCACTGCCTACATCAACTCAGTGGATTGAAACATAAAGTTCACCAGGGAAGACAAAAAGGATAACAGTTTGCCATGTCCGGTCTGTGCTGTGCGCACTGAGGAGAATGGAAACCTCAACAAACACAGACCAGTACCTACTCTTTGACCCCCACCACCCTGTGGGACATTAGGGCTTAAATCTTGGACTCTCCACCATGACTATCACCATCAGCCACCAAGCTTGACTGATAGTGACCCAGTTTTCACACCTTTAAAAGCTGAGTTCAGTTTCACTAACCACACTCGGGCCTGGTTACTGTCAGCTTTGCTGAATCAAGAAATCACTTAAATTAGCAGCGTGAATTACTCATGACTTTTATTCATTACTGTATAATATAATCAATTTAAAAAAGTAACAGGTGTAAAGGATATAATCGATTGGTCTTTTGTAATGGCCCAGTTTCACCGCTGGGGGGCAAAAAAAACCCTGAAATGAGAATGTGTGGCAGACCTGTCACACAACATGGCATCCATCCCTTTTTTTCTTTCTTTCTGTTTCTTTAAATTTTCCATATAAGCAATTAAAAATGACCTTTCACTATTATGATTTAAAAATTGTTTAGCTTTTACATTAACTTACATTAATCAACATCTGTGCAGTGTGACTGTTAGTAAGCAGAGTCTATATGATGAGCACATACACACACGCAACATAAAACAAATAGGAAACTCATTGATAACACAGTGATATAGATCGTGCTTCACTGAGAGTATAACAACACATCACTGTGATGACCACATTTCAGCAGCTGCACTCGCTTCCAGACCCTGGGGCAGAACTGATGTGTGAGTTTTTATTGACAGCTCCTCTGTGTGATCCCTGCTGCCTGCCAGCTGTAACACAAAAAAGTGTACATGACACGCTCAGCACGGTTTGCCTACAGTCACAGAAACCAGGTGCTCTGCTCCAGGTGTGCATGTCAATGAGCTTTACACACACATACACACACACCACATCAGCAAAATGATCTATGTGAAAATTACAAAACATATGACAAAAAACACACAAACCCCACACACACACATAAAGGATCTATGCAAATACAGCGATACTCAGCAGGAGCCAAACACGAGAGTAAACAAGACCCAAAGCACATTGTTTTGATTTGGCTGTCAAACTATAAGAAACAGAATCCGTTTAAAAAATAGTACAAAGCACAATATAAACTTAAACTGATTATGCAGAAACCACCCTTTTATTTATATACTCTCAAATATTGTGAACTGAGCTTCATTCATATGATAATCACCTGGCTGCTTAAAGGTGGCACTAAAGGTGATGGACTCTTAAAATAAATGTGTATTATATGCTTTACCACATTTTTTTTGATGAATGAGACTGTAAACTGCAGTTAGGGATAGACACCCAGGGTGGTGTTTAGCTGTTGTTCATAATAATAATAAAAAGAAAATACAACGGAGAGCAGACAGGTTATAAATAAGGGAAGGCAAAGTTATTTTATATAGTAGGCTACGTAAAATAGCCTGCTACTTTGATCTTATGTAGGCTCGACCGGTTAAAAATGCAATTAAAATTAAAATGAAATAAATTTATATTAAAATTAATATAAGACAAAGGAGAGCAATTTCAACAGTATGGCTCAGCTTTTTTTACGTGATAAAGAAATGCTGTAGTGAGGTGTAAAACCTGTGAAACTACAGTAAAGAGTAAATGTGTGTCCTCCACATTTTCCAAAGCCGTGCAGTGGGCCGGAATTAGAGTTTCCGAGTGGTCGACTCTGTCCCCCGGGCCCTATGTTTGACACCCCTGCTATAATTAAGATTTATTTGATTTTACAATCGGTGAATAAAGAGCAGCAGGTTAGTGTAAACGAAACAGGGCTAATGCTTGATTGAACGTGAAACTGTCATATTGTGTGTGTTGTGTTTTGCCTGCAGTCTGCTCGGTGTTCATTAATATTTTTATATCTTTGCACTGATCGACCTGGATTTCTTCGCCCCTCCCTGCCTCCTCCCTTCTCTGTCGTCGCGTCCTGTGCTCGCATCTCTCCCTGTGATCTCTCCTCATCCACCCTCCTCCTCTTTTCTTTTTTTTTCTTGGTGGCTGCACTTTGAAGGGCAGAGAAATTGTTTTGGCTGTGAGATTTTATGTATCTTGTTGTTGTTTTTAATTCCGGTGGACTCTCAAGGTTGAGGTGGGCGTCATGACTTCTTAGTGACCACCACCACAGCCATCGGTGATGTAACACGACTGGTTCCTACTCCCCAGCTATTCCCCTCCACCACCAGCAAAGCCAGCACCTCCAGCAGGAGCAGCTCCGCCGCCTGAGCCTTCTTCCCTTGGGGGAAACACGACCACCTGCCGCCACATCTCGCCCCTTATGACCGTCACAAAGGTGAGTTCCCTTCAGCTCCAACTTCTCGCTCTGCGTTGCTTAATTGCCATCACGGACTCGCTGCGTGTGCGGGTGGGACACTTTGGGGATTTTTTTGGGGGGGGGTGTCTGAGCTGCAGCTGGAGTTGGAGCTTTGCCATGCGGCTCCACAGTCTGCTCCCAGGTTGGATTTCAGCGGACGACTTTGCGGCAGCCACGAGGTTTTTATGCAAGCGTTTCATCCACATCCACACAGACACACACAGCGCTCCAGCCTCTTGCTTGGTGTGTTTTACAATGTGATGCAGAGGTGGGCAGCGGTTGTTGTTACAGCTGATCGGGTCTTATGCCCACCCCCACCCCCCATAGCACGACTCCCCTAGCTCTCTGCTGTTTCTGTGGATGCATGGGTGGAAACAGAAAACCCGCACTGTCAACTTCACCATATTAAAACGGAGTGAGTACGGTAGTTGATTGAATTGATTATTAAGTAGACACTTTTTTAGGTACACCTTGCTAGTACTGGGTTGGATCCGCCTTTTGCCTCTAGAGCTACCTTGATTTTTTTTTTCTTCATGGCTGACAGGATGGCACATCTATTAGATGTGCTCTGTTAGACTGAGGTTTGGACTGTGGGGGTCATTTGACTGCAGTGAACTCACCTGAGTTACAGAAACCAGCCTGAGATGATTTGAACTTTGTGACATGGCATGTTAACTAGAGCAGCCATCAGAACATGTCGTCATAAAAGAATGGACATGGTCGCAATGCTTAGATAAGCATTTCCTTTGGCAAAGATGCTCAGCTGGAGCCAAGGATGCCATAGGGTGCTGAAAAAACATCCTGCACACCAGCATGAACTATTGATACGAGGCAGGATGGATCCCCGCTTTTATGTTGTTTGCACCAAAATCAGACCCAACCTTCCAAATGTTGCAGCGAGGCTCCTCAGATCTGTTGTCCAATTTTGACGAGGGTGTATGAACTGTGGCCTCATGTGGTCTTCTGCCTCATGGTCTGACATGCTGTGCATTCAGAGATGCTCTTCTGCATACCTCGGCTGTAAAGTGTAGTTATTTGAGTCACTGTTGCCTTTCTGTCAGCTTGAGACAAAGTGATGATGGTGTATGAAAATCCCAGTATAGATCACCAGTTTGTGGAATAATCAGAGCCACCCATTCACAGTCTCTTAAATCACCTTTCTTCATTGTTCTGCAGGTTGTCTTGAGCACGTCTACGTGTGATTGGCTGATTAGATATTGGGGTTAATGAAAGCATTTTAATGTATAAATAAATCTATAATTAGGTTTGCTTAAATATTATTTAGATTTTCCAAATCTAATTACCTTTTATGTTGGAAGTTCAGAAAATCGAGGGGCCCAAACCACCAACAGATGTCTTCATTATGGGCATAAATGTTAGCTGTTAGCTTATTTTAAAAGAATTGCTTAAAATCGCTAAATGAACCTTAAGTTTACTTTTCATCTTTGAATAAAAGGAATAAAGTAATCCCTACAGATAGCTGATTAGTTATCTGGTTAATTCTCAAAGAACCGTGTGACCACATTAGCATTTTAAATTATACTTTTGTTTTGGAAAAGCACTTTAAAGGTGTCTCGTTATTCAGGACCTGTGAGTTGCACATATTTTTTATTATGAGCAAACACAATATCCAAACAGTTGTACACTGATGAAGCTGTAATCAAAATGCCGCAGGTCCCATCAGTGAGTATATTGTGAATAGATTTGGTGTACCCGTTCAGTGTAAACACCTCCCTGCTTCCAAGTGAAGCCTTTTATTTCTGCTCGGTGGGTGGCTGTTCTCTTTCAGGCCACCAGTTCACCAGATTGTTTGGATCCATTGGGGTTTTTTTAAAATTTTTTATTCACTTCTGTCTGGATGGGCGTAAATAAACTTAAGACAAAGGAAAATAACAGTTTGAGAGCTCTGTTTAATGAACCGAGTGTAATGCTTACCACATGTGGAGCAGTGGGACAAATTTAGGACTTTAGTGCCAGTTGGCTCTTCGAGTGTGGCAGTGCACATCGGCTTCACAGAAGGCCGGTCCAGAGCGTGCGCCGCGATTGGACCAAACTTATATTTGTATTGTTTCCAGAGGAATTTCAGATGTGTGACCGAATTGTTTTATCAAATTCTATTTTTTTCCCATAAGTTTTGGTTAGTTGGTTCAGTGAAAGTCCCATTTCAGTGCATTTATTGTTGCAGTTCGATATTGAAATATTCTTTATTTGCTACCTGGATATTTATTCCACATTTTTCAATTTTCCTGTAGCGTTAGGTAAAAACAGGTTTGTATCCGAGGCCAAGGTTTGGGTGAAATCAGGCAGGAAGATTTTTGTAAACCTTATCCAGTCTGTTTGAGAGTCACCGAGTCCCCGAGTCAAAGCACAGTGTTTGGAGACAGGTTGCGTCTGACCAGGCCACCTGTTCAATTCCTCACCCAGATATTGAGGGTGTTGGCTCTAGGCAACCAGTTGGTCATTCCAGTAATCACAAACTGTTGCTGAAAGTAGAAAAAAATGATTTAATCAGTGGGCAACCACATTTCCCCTTCCTTTTTTCCCAAGTTGAAATGAGGGATTTTTACTCTGCTATTTCTACTATACTGTGACTAAGCGTACAGTGTTTCGGTTTTGTGCGCACACATTCTTTTTCAACATTTTTATCTGTAACACCTTCAAAATTAGTTTAAAGAACAGTTTACATTTATTAATGAGACTCATCAATAATAAGCCCAAATTAGGGTTCAGCTTACTGCTTTCAGCTATTGGTAGGAGTCTTTCCTGTGAGTTTTTTTATACACCTGCAGCTTCACAGGGATAGCTACACGAGTATCCTTATGTGGCACATTACAAACACAGGAACTGGATAGATCAATTCTCCTCTTTTTTTCTTTTTTTTTTACATGTCTTTGACAGGTGAGCAGTCATACAGTCACAGCTGAATCATGCGTTACACAGCGCCCTTCTTCAGAATGAGTCACGAGCGCCACCATCAGGATGCTTTTTTTTGATGATCATTTTTATTTTTATTAAAGCCTCTTTTGCGGCTTTTTGGTGGCTTCCAAATGTGCTTCTTCTTTTTTTTTTTAAGTCCGGATTAATAGGGTACAACTATATTTGTGACCTCTAATATCAATAAAACAACAAACAATATATCAACAGGTATCTTAGCAACCTTGAAAACACACTTTAAGGCTGCTGATATGGCTAGATAAAACATCATCACCTATGGACAGACTTTTCACTGTTCAGTAGGTTAGGCTGCCCTAGACTCTGACACCTTCACATCTTCACATATTTTCACTCTACACTGATTACACTTAATAAGATCCAAGTTCAAGGCTCCACTCAGGGCTGACCTTAGAGACTGGGTTTACCTCTCCTCCCATCTTTATGCTAAGTGGCTTCTAAACACTTTCCAAGCATTTAACACTCAAAAAGAAGCTCCAAAAGTTTGTTTTCAAATGTTTAAAGATGTAAAATAATAGTGTCCTAATGATATACTAACAGTTCGCTGCTCCCCCCCCTTTGGGAGTTTTATCATAGTGCCTGAGATAAACGGTGAGGTCAGTTACCGCTCTTCAGCTTGGCGGTGGCGTGATGCAAATTTTTCTACAGACCCCTGACAAAGAAAAGTATGTTGTTAATGAACAGGGAACATGTTTCGGGGTTGTGCAGAGTTTAAGACTAAAGCTTGTCGGTTTGAGGCACGACTTTTGGTGCCGTGCTGTGTGGAGAGGTGTCATGCCAGCTCTCGAGTTGTCTAATTAGGCCTGTCATCCACCTAATTGCCAACCCACTGCCAAAAAAAGCATTAGACTAATGAGTTTGCCACACGTCTGCACTTGTGTGAAACAAAAATCTCCTGACCACAAATGAACCCTTGCTGCTGTAGGTGGCTTTGAACTCGGCTGAAAAACCTTGACAGTCTCATTTTTAACGAGGTGTTTGTGGGATCTGAAGGCACCATAGGCTCTTCTGTTTAAATCCACTGTAGAGAGAAAAAAAATCTGCTGTGGACTTTCACGTTAGGGCCATAAAATACTAACCTGGCATGTTATCACACAGACTGTAAAATGCATACCTGAGATTCCCTTGCTTTGTCCAGCCTGTGACGTGTGCTGTTTGCTATGTAGATCCTCATTTCTTCAGAATCTCTGAAGCAGAGCCTCTACTGTTTTTTTTTTGTTGTTTTTTGTTGTTTTGTTTTGTTTTTTTTCCTGCTTTGGAAATACTTGGCTGTTTATCTTGTAGTATATCTTACTGTCACTCACATCCAGAGCAGTGATGAGGCACTCGCGGCTGCTGTTGTTGCTGCTGCTTTTAGGAGCCAAAGTCTTCCCTCCTGTAACACCTGCTATGAATTGAAGGTGTGCTTTTGAGCAAACATGCCCTTGAATCAACCCGATGACCTGAGCGCCAGAAAATCCATGCAGGATATACGCAGCTATTAAGCTGCTGTTTGGCAATAAAGAGATGGCCAACCTGTTGTTATGGAATGTTGTGGACATTTAGCCCCCTTTACAACTGCAGCCAGAAGTTGGTTTGCATTTCCAGCAGTAACCTGTTCCCCGTGGGAGTTGGACCCCACCATGACTGCTCTTTGTCCCTGATTGTGTTCACAAATTTTTATGGGAAGAGTTTCTAAGGTACAGCCAAGCAGCAGAGGCTTTCCAGATTGGTGGCCTCAGGATCACCTCTGTTCCTGCTTCATTGATAAGTGACCCTCAACTCTTTGGAGATGGGTTAAGGAGCTCAGTCATTTGGGAAGGGCTCAGATTAAAGCTGAAAGGAGCCAGCTGAGGTGGTTCAGGCGGCCAATGAGGATGTCTCCAAGATGCATCTTAGGGGAGGTGTTTCCAGCATGTCCTTAGGGAGAGGCAAAGCGTGTATCTCTCAGCTGGGTTGGGAAGACCTCAGTATTGCACTGGAAAAGCTAGCAACCAGTATAAGTTGTTTTGTTTTTTTTCCATTGTGTAAAACAATGTTGTTACCATGTTATGTTGTAACAGAGCCTAAAGAACAAACAGATTATTTATTTAGAAATGTGTTCATGCATCACATAATTCATTTTTAGCAGTGTTAATTTCACTGGCCGCTAATTTTGGTCAACGACCTATTTTGCTAGCACAGCTAGCTAACAAGATATCTCTGCAGCTATAATATTGTTGTTGTTTTTTGTTTTTGCTCCCTGTTAAAAAAAAAAAAAAGGTTAAAATTGCACCAATTGAGGATAAAACATTTTTGTTTATGTAACATGTTTATTTCTGATCTAAATTCGGGCATTTGGAGTCCACTGGGACTCAACCTTTTGGAGCCAGCCTCCAGGGGCCCACGGAGCAGCTGCAGTTTTTCAGTGGCTGAAATTCTGAGCCCTGGACATTGCTCCTTGGGGATTCAGTGATTTCAAGCATTTAAAACTAATAAATCTGTAAAAACAACTTTAACGATCAGCTACTGTGGTCATTAAATGTTCAGGATTGTAACTGTGCGTGGTTTTGTCTATGCAGCATTGTGTGTCTGCTTAAGTGTGTTTGTGTGTGTGCCAATCATGCATTTTTACTTTATTTTTGAGGGTTAGGTTAACTATCTATTATTACCTATTATGTTCAGAGGAAAACCCTGAAACTGAGGCAGCTCATGTCACATGTCCGCTGTTGCCATTACACACCCAACTTTGTGCCTTGAGGTGACGTTGGAGAACCCAATGTTCTCAGTAAATGGTGGCCTCATTCATGTCTGTACCTCCAGAACAAAGCCCCCTGTGGCCTTAAGACTCTTACACTCTGCCCCCGCCACACCTCCTGTGGTTCAGTTTTCACTAAAACTAATGAAGGCCTGCTTCACTGCTCGGCAGGGTCAGAGTGATTTCACGGTGCTTGTGGCTTCTTTCAGTAAATACTGCTGTTCTCACACTGTCAATAAAACATCTGGTACACACTTATTCTGTCTTTTCCAGGCATTTAAACAGGTGGAAACCTGATGAATGTTCTTTGTTCAGAGATTTTGTGTCCTCAAAAACTCCTCAAAACATTTTAGGTTAATAATGTTTTTTTAAGTCTTTGTTAGCTTGTTTAAGTCACTTAATTCTAATCTGTGACTCATTTAAACATAAAAAGTACAAAACTCTAGGGTTGAATCTGTATTGTGTCTACACATATCAGACAACATAGCAGAAAACCAGTATTAAACTGCATCTTTACGCAGCAAAGACACAACATAGGACCTGAGATAAGCACTTTAATCCTTATCTTAACCCTCGTCTCTCTTGGTGTCTTTT
This sequence comes from Hemichromis elongatus, assembly GCA_015108515.1. NCBI lineage: Eukaryota > Metazoa > Chordata > Actinopteri > Cichliformes > Cichlidae > Hemichromis > Hemichromis elongatus. Next base: position 5,045 of record VUQR01013163.1, on the reverse strand, counting down.
TTGAGAGGTGTGAGCAGTGATTGATGTAATAATCATAACCCATCAGACACTTTTCCTTGAAGAAGCCAGATTTTTGAGTTGTTAAGTAGATTCATCACCGGGCAGTTGTTGTCTGGTATTTGTGGATCATCATTTGATGCTTCAGCCTGGCGGTCAAAGTGAATAAAATCTGCAGAGACTTGGGCTTTAGAAAACAATCTGCTGGTGCATATCGGGGAAGATTACTGTACTTGTCCTGACAATGGTTTAAAAAGCCTGAAAATGCTCTTATATAAATCGAGAGTGTGCATGTGACCACAGAAGCTCTCTGTCATTGTCCCAAAGACCACAGACTTCCCTTAAATAAGCTGATGCCTGCTGTTTGTCACTGCAGGGTATTTACGGTTCCAGGTATAATGACTTCTCCAACAATGGCTTCGAAAGATTTTTTGTGTTTCCACTCTGACCTTCTTTTTCTTTTACTGTTACGTCACTGTCACTCAGATCAGTCGTGGCAGGTTGCTGTGCACGTTTCTGACATGACAGCTGTTTGAGGATTATCCGGCGCCACGTCGGTCAAACAGGGAGGGGATTATTTTAGAAAATAAAGAAGGAGTCAGTAAATGTGTGCACAGTACAAGTAAAATACTGCAGGCCAAGCCTCAGAGTGAACAGCTGGTTAGCACCTGAAGGGTTTATATGTTGTTTCTTTGGTAGCCGTTCTGTTGAGGCTTCTCATGATGTCTTGCGCGCAGCGCTTGAGAGTTGTTTGCCACGTTGGATGTGATACAGCAGCTGTTTGGTGGGAAAGACATGAATCTCCTCACCGGTTGGCAGTGGTTCCTGGATGTTTCTGGCTCTTGCTAAGTGAGGTTGCACCAAAAACCTTTTTGTGTTGCTTTGGTTGCTATCAGATGCCACAGTTGCCTGTAGTTTTTACCCCCAAGCCTGAGGGATTATTGTAGTCACTCTGCTGGGCTGGCAGGAGGCGTGGACAGCTAAGTTTGTAAATGCAACAATTCAAGAACGAGGCAACATAAGATTTTCAAGAATCCCGGTGAACTTGACTTCAAGTTTAAGGTCAGAGGTCAGTTTTCTGAAAATGTTATGATTGAGATAACTGAAGGATGTCACTTTTACAGATTTTACATTGAAAAACATTTGTGCACAAACATTTTTTTTAAATTTCAATAACCATAATTTTAACCAATTCTTTCAAGTTTTCTCCGGAACAATACAAATTTGTGTCATCTGCAAACAAAATATTTTAAACACATCACAAATGTCATTTATATATAAGTTAAAATGTTTTGGTCCTAAAACAGTCAGTTCGATGTGAAGTTTGCTGACATTCGTCAGGGACCGACGGTGGGTGCAAAGTGCCCTTTATTCACTTAACCTTACATTTTCCCTGTGATTGTCACATGTCCAATATAGCAGACAAGTTAACGACACGTGGCCACTAGTCACGCCTCTGTATAATATCAGTAAGTTTTGATTAAAGGTCACGGTTGTTAAAAACCCCGGTGCTTCAGGCAGTGTGCGCTCGGGTTGTTTTTGAAGTTGGCAGGTCTTAGTGAAGCAGATGGGTCAGCAGAGTCTAATTTATTATTCATGATGCTGAGTGGATGGCCTCTTTCACCTGTGTGTGTGTGTGTGTGTGCGTGCTTGTTCATATTTTAATTCATGAGATTTGAAGTTGTACATCAAGAACATTACTGTCAGAGCAGTTGTAGACTTGCACTCTGATGCCATGTCTACATGTTTGCTTATTAAATGCTGCGTTGCGTTCCACAGATAAGTTTACAAGGTGATTAGAATAAGTGGCTCTGTGTACAGTGTAGTACCAGGTCCTCAAAAACATATCTGTAAAAATACATACTTTTATTTTATGCTTGCGGCGAGGCACAGGAGCGACGTTGTTGTGTGCAGACGAAAATATGTCACCGACTCCTGGATGACTTTTTGTGTAAATGGATAAACACATTGGCGGTGCAATTGTTTCCTGATTTACATGTGGTTTTGCAGTGAAAAGTCTGCTAACAGATTGATTGCCATAAAACTTTGTACAGGCATTTAAATTCTGATGGCCTTTGTCTTTTCTTAATGGTCTCTTGTTACAGCCAGATCATTTATTCTACCATGTCTCCATAAGCAATGTTTTAGCCTGGTTCTGTCTGCACTGAGCATGAGCCCTTACGGCACACTGCCAGCACTGTTTGCCAATTGGGGGTGGTACTTTCCTCTTTATGATGTCTCAGTTCAGGGTTTGGCATCTGTTAGTATCAAAAGAGCTAATTTTGATCAGTTTTTTGCCAAAGAAATTTGTATTAAGGGGAAAACATATTTTTTTTATCCTTACAGTGAAGATGACACAGCCTGTAAGGTATGAACTGGCCCATCCAATCTGGGTAAAAATAATTGTCTTTTTACACGTGAGCACGCTGCATTGTGTTTTATTTCAATAATACCATGTTTTTATTGCTTTTTGAAATTATACATCTAAAATACCCGTTAACTCTTATTTTTAATGACAAGAAAACAGCACAGCTCTGTAGTGGAGGGAAAAATGTATTCAGATGTGCAGCACAATGCCACAATCTTCCCAAGAGTGGCCATCCCAGCAATTTCACCTCAAAGTCAAATTGTGTAATGCTCAGAGAAACTGAAAAACCCATGTGGTACATTTCAGTCTCTGCTGGCCTCAGTTAGCATGTTTAATGTGACGGTTCATGACAGTACAATTAAAAGACTGGCTTGTTTGGAAGATTTGCTTGGAGAAAGACTCTTCTGTCTAAAAAGAACACAGAAGCATGGTTTAGGTTTATAAAACGGCATCTAAACAAACCACAAGATCTCTGGATTAATGACCTTTGTACAGACGAGACCAAAGTGAAGATTTTGCACAGTGCCATGTTTGGAAAACAACCCCAAAAAAAACACGTAATCACAAACGCATCGTAGGAAATGTCAAGCACGGTGATGAAGGGGTGATGATTTGGGGTTGTTTTGCAGCCACAGGACCTCAGTAGCTTCCAGTCACTGAGTGGACCATGAACTTCTCTGTGTACCGAAGTGTCATAGAGTCAAGTGTGAAGCCAGTTATTGCAGCTAAAGGCTGTTGAATCACTTGGTGTACATGGTTTATCACCAGACTGCAGAGAGTCCTGTGAACTTTTTTTTCACATGACTGTATAAACTCTAAGTTAATTGTGTGAAATGGCCTACTTTAGTTTATGGCCTGCAGAGCTATATCCCACCCGCCACCGGTTCACTTCATTAGCGCTAGTATGACTATGTTAGCCTGCTAATATAATGACTTTGTGAGCATGTTATGCTTGGGTTAAGCATTAGCTTTTTAGCTGAAAACTACTTACAAAACCATGAATAACAGCATTTCTTTAGCTATTGTTTGGTTTGAGGCTTCACAGACAATCTGAGCCTAGCATGTCATGTTGCATGCCACAGTGCATTAATGCAGTTAGCTAATGGGCGTGATCTGATTTGCTGTGGCCTCGTTTTGCTCGACAGCAGGATGTACACTGTGGCAGTACGCTGTCTATGTATTGTTTATACAGAGAAGGTGAGCTTATATAAGAGCAAGCCAATCCCCTGGAGTGAAGCTCACCTTGACTACAGTTACTATGGATAAAGTGGATGGATTGCCTCTAGTTGCTGCTAAGCTCATCAACACTGTATTAATCTACATGATGAGGGTCCTTGTAACTTCCTTGGTGTGCTCTAATCAGACCAGCTCATTGCTTTTGTTGAATAATTAATCATGTTTCAGCTGTCATGTCATTTAATATTTCTTATGTGTACAAAACAAATGGTAATTCTCATAATTTTTCTCTCTAATTTTAGAGCACCAAACCTAATTTGGTGCACATTTTTTCCCACTTTTGTCTCTTTGATACAGAATATTTTTAACTCTATCAGGCGTTTTTACTACAAGGAACACCAGCTGGTTGCAAAACAGCTTTACCTGGTTATAATTAATATAAGATAAAAAGACACTCCCTCAAGGATATGGCCTGATATGCACACACACACACACAGACATACGTGCGTGCATACACACACACACATGCACACATACTGTTCTCTGTTCTGTGATGTGACATGATGTGTGCTTATAACCACCCATATAATGTGATTAATATTTTAAGAGTCCTTCAGTTTCTCAATGACACGGCTCCACGCACAGCTGAGATCTAGGTCACCTGGTGACGTTTTATGTACTTCAATTAATTTTTTTAAACAGATATTTTAAAACTTAATGCGTTCCATCTGAAACTAAGAGGTAAAAGGCATGGATGTATATATAAATATTACTATTTACAGCAAATAGTGCTGTTTCTGCCCTATAAAGGCCAAAAACTTTTTATCCCTGCACTGTTTATTTAAGAAAAGGCTAATAGACCACAAATTAAGTCAGTATAATTCTGGATTTTAAACTCCCATGTTGTTCAGTGTTGTATATTATTTTTATGTGTGTAAAAGGCAGTGACGTGCAGTCAGGGGAGGCAGTGCCTCACCTGTCATCATGGAAAAATAAAATTGAAAAATAAAATAAATTAAATTGTTATATTTATTCAGTGATTTGTATTTTAAAGTTCTTTTCCATTTAACGTCACCATTTTTAGATTTTTTTTCAAAATCGCTGAATTTTCACATTTACCGTTCAAATACTAAGAAGAGAGGAGCGGTGAGGCAGCAGCCCGCTGAGCCTCACCGTGGATTACGCAATGACTATGCTAACGGTGCTGGCATGCTATTCAGTGAGACCGTATCGCTGTCCCTCTGCATGTCGCTATTAAAATGTCGAACACTTTTACTATATGAACTCAATTTCCATATTTTAGCTGGTGTATATAATGCACAGTGTTTTTTTTTGTTTTTTTTATCAACAACTGTGTGTATTCTTGTGCTGAGCCATCATAAAGCTGCACTAGGTGAGGCACGCAGTTCTCCTCCCTCATGGCAGGGGGCGCTGGTGATCCCAGGGATTCGTATTACGACTCCTCGGCTGCAGAATAATAGAATTAGTGACACTGTCAGTAATT
>VUQR01013162.1:71496-82850 GCA_015108515.1 Hemichromis elongatus | reverse complement strand
CAACTAAGCTGTAGTGCCTTTTCACTGTGCAATACTTTTTGTTAATAACCAACGGTGCAATAGACTTCAATACTTGAAATGTGCAATTCCCGTGTATTCTTATTCCTATTTATTTTATTTATCCCTTTTGTACACTCTTTATTTATATATGTCTCTGTATTTATATATGTGTATATATAGTATTATTATGCTCACATTCTGTAACTTCTGTCGGTGCTGTGCTATTTGGAAACCAAATTTCCCAGAGGAACCCACCCGAGGGATTAATAAAGTTTTATCTTATCTTATCTTATCTTATCTTATCTTATCTTATCTTATCTTATCTTAAAATAACAGTTTTCATCTCATTTTGGTTGGAAACAAAAGTGCAGATTTTATTTTATTTTTACAGATAAAACAATGACTTGATGGTAATGTAAGACTTTTGTTTCTTCATACTTAACAGGAAGTCGTTTCTGCTAATATTTCATGATTAGTCAATTAAGGATTACAATGCCACACATTTCATTTAAGGAGCTGGTTGTTTTGACTGCTATCAGGTTGGGGCTAGAAATGTTCCGCTGCAGCTCATTTTTGAAATCAAAGTGGAACATGCTGTAAAGTGGCTTGCATTGCTGTAACATCTCTAACCAATACAGAAAGCTATTTTGCAGCAATTAGTCCTCTAAAATAAATAGTTTATTTCAAACGTGGTGAAAATTTGCAAAGATTGTTACATTTTCAGTCGTATTTATTCTGGAGCAATTCTTTCACCATGAAACCAGAATTCCAGAGTGGGAGTGCTACCCTTATATAGAAATCCTAAATAAATTAATAGTCTAATTAATAAATATTGGCATGCAAGCAAAATGGTAACTTTTAGGAAGCAGTTTGAGTGGTATAAGCAAAGAAAATTGCACTATGGCACTACTCAGTTATGCAGATAAGTTAACATGGCTTTAGACTCTTGTTATTGGCTTAAAACACTAACAGTAGTTCTAATTTCAGCTAATTCTGAGTGACATACACTGCACCCATTCAGGAATTTTTTCTATTTTCTTTAATTTTGCTAGGAAATGAACACAGACTCTGAACAAAATCATACACAAAAATAACAGAGCTTTATTTTATATTGTGCTTCTTTAAAGTTGAGAGCGAGTTTAAATTAGATATGTGCTCCTTAGGCAATATGTCATGATGTAAGTAAATGACCAAATAATTCAATACAAGCAGCAGTACTAAGGGCAGTGTGTAAGCCACCTAGCAGTAGAAACCAAACATGACCAATACCAGTAATAATAATCAATCATAATAATTAATAATGGCTGTGGGAGGACAACAGAACAATTCCAGGACAGATGGAGATGGATGAGCAAAAGCATCCAAACCTCGTTGAGACTTTAGTCTGATGTGCCCGTAGCCAAAGAGCTGGCAGCAGAGTAGAGCATACCACTCCAGATATCAAGCATCAAGGTCAGGCATGTGGCAGTCCAAATTATATCTATGCTGGAGTGATTCAAGTGGGCCAAAAATGATGACTTGTTTTGCACAATGGGTCATCAAATCTCTGGCAAATACTGGGCAGACTGGCTTTTCAATTACAGCAGGTCAACAAGGCGAACAATTTTAAAAACAGAGGGAAATACTTGAAAATACCAACTCTGATTAGTATTTTTCCCCGACATAAATTTCCCAATGTAAGTTTTGTTGTTGAGTTACATATCATGACCTTGAATGACTATTTTGAGTTCCAATCATGCATTTAGTCATTATAGTTCACAGTTTGGTACCTTATACAACGTATCAGAGAATGAATTACTATTGTGTGTCCATTTGAAATGATGCACACAATCCTCTTTCCCCCTGACACAGGGGGAAAGAGGATCTGTGTAAAGATAATGTAGGGGCTGATCTTACCGGGCATGTGCACCATTCTGCAGTTGCACACCCGTAGGACCTCGTTGGTCTCGCAGAGCAGGCGACAGGCACTGATGCTGTATGTGTCGTATCCTGGGAACTTCTCTTTGCTGGTGGAGCGGCAGTTCCCCCAGGGCTGGGGCAGGTAGGTCAGCTAAGCACACAAAGATTTATTAGACCCAGTCTGAGCCACCGGGGTTGCTGGGAGAACAGTAATCTGGTGGTGGGTGGTGGTAGCGGGTCAGCGGGGGCAGGGATGGTGTGCTAAGATGAAGACGACCTACCCTCTGCTCCTGACAGGAAACAAAGGTCTGGAAGCCCGGAGAGACACCGAAGCCCAGCTGGTGGATGTAAGGAGGCTCGTCCTGACTGTGGATCTGAACACGGATGCCGGCCTCCAGGGATGTCTCATCTTCTCATCAGGATGAAACGGAGCACGGATCGTTGCAAAGAGAAAATACAAGGGGATTTCAGATGGCTGCCTCATCTGACAGCTAGGGCTCAGTTTGATGCTAACTGCAAATCATTTATCAGTCATGTTTAAAAAATAGGCCCGTAGGGATTAATTTTATGTGACAAGTACAATGCATATACAAATTAAAAGGAAGTGTACTGTGTTTAGGAATTCCCTTTTACAAATCACATTTCCAGGTGCAGCAAAACAATCAGAAAATGCATTATTTACAGTACATGACCAAGACAAATAGATGCGGATGGTTATTGATTTAAACTGCAGCAGCAGAGGGTATGTCACAGCATTGCACAGGATAGGATTACAATAGACAAATAGTTCTGAAGCTTACTTGTCTCTCTCCAGATTGGCAGATACTCATCCTGCTGAATATCCAACATGATCTCCAGCCCATTTCCCATTCCACCCTGCTTGGTTTTCCTGGATGTGGTCTTGTTGCCATTAAAAGTGTAGCATTTCCCATATCGGGTGTACACCTGGGAGAGAACAGATTCATATCATGAACATCACCATAAGCATGACAAAGTCCAAATCCTGCACGTGATGCGCTCATACAGGCACACTGAAATGAAATCAGAGATACGGAGCAAAAAATAAACAAGCCGCATCTCTGCCTGGACAAGTTGTTGTATATTACCCACAAACCTCTGGGTGCAGTGACGGCTCAGTCCCTTGTGGACTTTGATAAGCAGTATTTCAATCAATTTCCAACACCCACCACACAAAGCCTGCACAATGCTGCTCAGGAGTAGCACCATCCCACTGAAATATCAAATGGCATAAGAGATTCTTTAATCTCTCTTCAAAAGAAGACAAAAGACAATAAGAGAGAGGCTGCTTTAAGTAAGATATCACACCACCACCTATCAGGGGAACTGTCTCAGTGGGGAACACATCATCTCTTTGTTTATACCTCTCATCTAAACTGCTGCACTGTGGAAAATATCATTCTTACTAGTCATTTAACTGTTATCTGTAGCCAGTTTTAAAGGCACAATCCGTGATCCACATGCAAAGAAAACGGTCCCGTAGCAGCATCACCGATATCCAGGATTGGAAGTCCTTCACAGACACTGATTAAGGTTTGATTGTAAAGTCAGTTTATTGCTTGAAAAGCTGACTCCTTCATCTGAACAATGATGATACAATCATAGCTTAGACACTATCACTAGGTATGGCAGGTGTCCAGCTTTGGATTTCTTCACACGTTGAACTAGAGCGTGTCAAGCTCTGGTTCGATAGCCAGAGGGAAACTGTGAAGGGAGCTGAGGATGGGTAATTTTAGCCCTTTCCAAGGCAAAGAAAAAAAAAGATAAAAAGCATTTATCTGTATAAATAAAAAAGGGTAAATGTAAGAAACCAAGACTAATCCTACCCGAGGAAGTGGTACTTGTGATACAGTCTGATTATACCTTCTCACTTAATCATACGTACATGTATTCTGAAGGTCATTCTTTTAGCCTGAAATTTGATGGGTTTTTATCAATTGGCCCAAAATACACAAAATTAAATATTGTAAAACTTCACACTGTTCTTAGAGGGTCTACAGTTTTTTTTTTTAACAGATGCTGTATCCATTCAGATGGATTTTAGATCCACCAGTGTGGGTCAAACGATTGGTTTTAGGGAATCTTGAAACTGTGAAATTGTACACGTCGTGTCCGCGCGTGTGTGTAGATTTCCGCTGGGCAATCTGGCTTACTCACACAGTCCAAAGACATGCATGTTAAGTTAACTGGTGCTTCTAAATTGACCGTGGATGTGAGGTAGATAAAGTGCTTCAAGTGTATAGCTGTATGAATGTATAGTTAAAGTGTGACCTGTAGTTAAAAGCGCTTTGAGTGGTTAGCAAGGCTAGAAAAGTGCTATAGAAATGCAAGAACATGACACAACATTTGCACCTACATGTGTAAGCAGAAGCCCTCACAATAGAACACAATATTATAAATAATACAACAAATAATAATCAATTTATTCTGAGTTAACAGAGACAAAACTAAATGGGATCTACGTTCTATGTATAAATTTTGAATTAATATTGATAATTTATAATTATAGATGGTAGCTATGAGGATTTTTATACATAGCAGTGAGGAAAATGTTTAATGGTTAAAAGCTATATAATAAAACCCAAGTTTCACTTGCAAAAAAATATATTTGAATATCATAGGCATAACAGGGCAGGATATTGTGTGTTCATAAAAGATTCTCTTTAAAAATCTGAAAATTTTGAACCACAGTCCAAATAGATCTGTAGTTCAAAATTTATTATAGATAATAACTCCTGGCCTGAGTCAAAAATGAAACATTGACTCTTCGCATGCCAAACTATCCTTGGGCAAGATACTGAACTTCGAGGCGCTCCAAATGTGCTCATCTGTGTGTGAATGCATGTAAAGTTCTTAGGTGTATTTTAGGGTTGTATGAATGTGTGACTGAGACAGGCTATATAAAACGCTCTTTAAGAAACAGTGCATTTACCATACAGTGAAAGCATGACATCTGAAGAGTTGATAAGCTATTTGTTACAACTGTAGCCAGTGTAGAAATGCCTCAAACTTACTCTAATAGCTAGATGGAGGTGGACGCATCAGACACTCATTTATGATTTAAATAAATTTTTTTTAACTTAATTTGGCTCATCATTGTTTACTTTATTTAACACCCCTGGTGATTATTTAATAAGTTAGGATCTCATTTACAGTAAAGCAAGGCATGCTTAAGGATTTGGCAACTATGTAGCATATAAATTGTTACCTTATAAGCATTTAGTGTCTTTGGGTTCTCATTTCGATCTACGCCTCACTTGTTCAGCACTCGGTTGTCTAAAAATACGTCCAACTGGTATTTCGGTTTTTCAGTTAATGACATCTTTTGGTTTTAAAAGATTCAGATGGAAACTCAAGTCTTCAAACCACCACAAACCACTCGCTTGCATAAAGTTTGGCTACAGCCATCTTTATATACAGTCTTTGGTTGTTAGGATACCGTCATTTTGCACTAAACCTGTTATTCGTGTATGCAGCAAATAATGTGAGAATCCTTTAAAGTGACCTTTTTTTTTTTAAATAAGCCAGCTAGAAATGTTTAAAAGCAGTATTTTCTACCAACTCATGCAGCTGCTCTTAAATTAACCAGCTCGGTGCAACTGATGAAAATATTCACCACAGCTGTCATTTCATCCAGTAAAACTGGAGACCACAAGCTAAAAATGAGAGGCCTGTGTCTGTCTACTTGTGTGAACTCAATGTTTCATGAAGAAATAATGATGGATTCAAACAGCACTAGTAATATGAGCTTTGCTGCATATGCAGATCCCTAAAAAATCCTCAGAATACAGCTTTGAGCGCCGAAAGACACCCATTTTTCACCCTCAGAGTGCCGAAAAATAAGCTATTGGATTCGTTTTGTCCAAACATCAAATAAAAGAGGACAGTGATGAAAGTATTCAAGCTTAGGAAATCACATGGCAGGAGAGGTCAACAGACAAGGAACTGGAGAAATGACAGTGAAATAACAACTGAGCTGAACAGACAGCAGACAGATCATTAAAGAGACAGTGACGGTCCGTGCATGCACAAAAACATAGAATGCCTGTGATCCGATTTTGATATCAGCTTGATCCACCTAATGAGTGCTGTGATGTCTAAATAAGGGACACTGGCAGAACAACACAAGCTCTCATTTACAGACCACAGGGTGTACCCACATTTGAGATGGTTGAACAACAAATCAAAGCCATGGTTGCGGGGTTCAGTCAAGTAATTCGCTGGAACAGTTGGCAATTTTGCAATGTCCACAACAGTGATTAGAGCAAGAAATGAGTACTGTTTACAAAAGCTGTTTAGAAGGACAGCTGTATTTTATGCAGTAATAGGCCTCGGGGCCTTTGATCTGGCTCTTTGTACATGCTAGTTTGCACTGAGTGTGTGTGCATCTTGGTTGAGGAGTCAGACAATTTTGGGACAATTACAGATCTCGGCTCGTGCTTTGTTGTGGCATAAACGGTTTCTCTGTTAGTTCTGACAGCCAATATGCATTTTTGTAAATTGCAGCATCTTCTCTGCTGGTGTGATTAGATAATGGGACGTGGCAAAGTGTGGGCGGAGGCCCGTGGGAGAGACGGTTCAAGTATTCAAGTGTGACTTTTGACTGACATGTGCTATTAGGCTGAAATGGTTTAATCTCTGTTTGGCTGGTGCGGCGCGGCTGAGGAGGTAAGCTGCACTTATCATTGATTCCCCGCCCTCACCTGGGTTCATTGACACACTTAAGCCTCGACTGGCAGTCTTTATCTGATGGAGCAAGCAACAGAGGCAAAGGAGGATTTCACTTCAGAAATGCTCAAAACACCCAGACCAAGTGCCTGGGTTACGCTCTAAAACTTCAGGCTCTGGAGGACGCCGTGTGTTCACAAATGATATCCCCAGAGAATATGAGAAAGTTTTCCCATCATCTCACCCAGGAAATGGATGTTGGCAGAGCTTCCACTGGTTTATTTCTCAGTTTCCACCTACCCCCTCCTCTCCCCTCCTCCAACTCCTCTTCCTGCATCCACAACGTGATTGATGGAGCATTTTTCTCTTGTTAAATCTTGCACCAAATTTAGTAAAGGTAACAGGACTGACTTGGGCAAATCCCAAGTGGGGACCTGGCACTGCTGTTGACAAGCTGAAACAGTGCAGCGGCATTGTAGTTACAAACCAGATGAAAAGAGGCGTCGTATTCCTCTGAGTAGCTCAGGAGCTAAATTTCGCAGCACTCAATGCAGCATTGTTCAAAATATCTAAAACAACATCACCTTATGTGTCAGTGTTTCAGATGGTAATGAAAAATTGATCAAAACATGCGCTCAGTTTCTGCATTATCCTGTCAGTTAAGTCTGTGAAAAAAACTAAACTTGTTTCTTTGTATAGTAGTTGGACCATTCAGAGAGGAGTAAAGTGAGCTATATTCTTCCTCGAGGCCAAAAACCTCATACTTGAGCAAACTTTAAGTGTAAAGTTAAGAAACTTAGTGAAGTCAAGTGCTGCACTTGAATTGTTGTCTTAAAATATTCACTTAAAATACATGTTTTAATGACTTCATCCTACATCTGTGATCAAAAATAAATACATTATTCATAATTGTGTTTAGTGAGGTCACAAACAGCTTCACAGAACATTACAGAACAGTAATAGCTCCTTTCTGGGTGTCTGTGCAAAATATAATCAAGCTATTACGTGGAGCCTGCTGTGTGTACTGTACATGATGAGCACTCAAGAGAATCCATAGTACAAAGACAGTGGGAAGTACACAGGGTCCTATCCCTATATTTACCCTCTGCGTTGACCATTTCTGGCTGTATACGTAACATCTATTGTCCATCCAGTAGAGGAGGGATGCTTCTCTTTCTGTTCAAGGTGGATTTCTTCTTTTCTCAAGGATAATGTGTCTTATGTTCTTATGTAAAGGTTTCGACACAAATTTGTTTCTCTCGGCAACATAAATAAAGTCGTCTCAACTTGACTAGATTAGGAACTAAAAGTAATAATGCATTACGATGATGTTGCAATATAGTTTGGAAAGTTTCCCATCATCATGTCATTTGCTTATCCTGTATCTCACCAATTATAATGCATCTGCTTTAAATGTCAATTCATTATGCGTCTTTCGCCAGTGTTTTTCCTCCTCCTAGAGTGCCTTTTTTCCGTCTTTGTCTCTCCATGCTAAATGCATTAAGAGACCAACCCCTTACCATGTAATTCATAAGCCCTGGTGGGCTAAACCCTTAAACACCCTCTTTATGACTGTGATCTGACAGTCCCAACTTTTCCTTTTAAATAACCCACAGGAGTCACTTCAGTGCTTCTCCAGAGGACATCCATTTCCAGGCAGGCTGCGTGTCATCGGGTGGCTCTCTGAGTACGAGGAAGGAGGATTTGAATTCATTTACGCAGGGTGGTAGAATATGCCAGAGCGCTGATTGGCAGTTGAAAACCATTAAGGCTGGCACATGAAGGTTTAAGGTTGAGACAGAGCGATCCTTGATTTAATGGCTTCATTACAACTTCGCAGCAGAAAGACTTGGATCACAGTGTGGCATAAACTGAATATTTACATGATATTTGAAAATGTTTTTTAAAGGAAAAATGGTACATGCATCAGGGCTGCCAGTTCACTGCAAAAGTCTCTCTCTTATATCCAGCTATTTAGTGTATAGTCAGTGTATATTTTCATGCATAGTTATAAAATTGTGATCAGACGTTTAAATATATCGAGTGTATGAATGTAATGGTAATTTTGGGTTAGTGATTTCTTTGAACTGTTCTTTTTCTAGGGTGGAATAATTATACAGAATACATCTATGAGGGAAAAATAACATTTATTTAGGATTTCCCATAATCCACACAGGCTCAAATATATGCGTACACTCACTTAAACGTTAAATTCTCATTAGTTATCACGATTTACTACAACTGATAGTTACTCTTTGCTGGGAATTTAAGGATTTGTTTGACTGCACTTATTTAATTGATCAATACTCACCAAATGGGAAAAGTGTAAGTGTAAAGTGTAAAGAACTCAGTGAAAATCCAGGGATAAGTTAGGAAGGTCTGTGTAGATGTAAGTATATGTTATTCAGCTATGTCATCACTTTGTCAAGCCCTAAGTGTCACCCTCAGACGAGAGGAAATTAATTTTAATATTCTGTAACAACCCGAGAACAACCAAAGCTCAAGCCTGCCGTGAAGTGGAAACAGCTGGAACACCAGTGTCACTGTCCACAGAGGAGAGCGTTTTACATCCCCATGGACTGAGAAAGTTTCGACCAAGAAAGAACCACCAGCTCCAAAACCTTCAAGACCCACTCAGATTTGTCCACATTTGCCATCATGGATAAACCAAATACCATCTGGAGTACATTTTTAGGTCAGATGAGAAAAAAAAATTGAGCTATTTGGCCACAATGACAAGAGGTATTTATTTGAGGAGTAGAGTTCAGGCTTTCAAATCATATGGTCAGCATCACGGTGATAGCATCACATGCTTCTCAGTGGTACTGGTACATTGTACAAAGTCGATGCAATAATAAGGACGGAGAACTACCCCTTAAATTAAACTGCACCTCAAATCAACAGATAGACAGTTGAAATTTGGCTACAGTTGGGTTTTCCAATAAAACAATGATTGCAAACACACATCAAAACTGATTCTGGAGTGGATAAAGCTGGTGAACATTAAACGTCTGGGATGGCCTTCACCAAAGCCTTGACCTCAACCCTACTGAAAATGTGTGGACAATACTTAAAAACTGGGTCTGCACCACAAAAACCTACCAAATTAAATGGGTTATACCAAAAAAGCAAATATTCTAATATCTAACCAGAATTATATCGGAAGGTTGTTAATGGCTACTAAAAGTCTCTGGTTGAGATGCAACTTGCTAAGCGTCATTAAACCAAAGTTTAATGCTTCTATGTATAAATATAAGGTTGTTTCTATATAATGAGTGTATGTAAACTTCTATCTACAGCTTTAAATGTTATATGTTTCATCTGTTTCTCGGCCTGTAAAACAGAAGGGATTAAGGAAGCAAGAATAATTTCATTTTAAGCAGAATATGAAGTTACATTTCAATGATTTTCAGTGTAATTACAAAATGAGGGGGGAGAAAAACAACATTTATTTCAACCAACACAAGTTACATGTTGGTGCAGCACAACAACAACAAACGGTTCACATTTTATCACCTTCTCACAAACGCTGTGATGTGTTTTAATGGTCAAAGGGTAAAGTCACGTAGCCGTTTTAAAAAGCCTTTGTGGCGACCACTCAGCTCCTTTAAAGCTGTTGTTGTAAACAGCCATCAGAAGGCAGGCTAAAAATGCAATGTCTTATTCTCAAGGCTCCTTCTGAACACAGAAGAGCAAAGAAGAATGTGAGGAACGAGTCTTCAAAAAAATAAAACACAATTTACAGAGCGAACATAGCCTTTAAGTGCAGGGCACAAAGCCAGCAACCACATTTTTGCAGCATCCCATTTGTTTCTTTTGGACTTCCTACACAAAACTTTTCTCTATGAAGTAACTGCTTTCGTCTCCCACTCTCACTACAGACAGAGCCCTCACCACCAGACTGCATGGAAAAGAACAGTAAAGGGTAGTGACATATCTTTAAATTGTATGTGATCTACTTTTAAACGACTCAGAGGTAGAGGAAAAAAGATTATCTCCACGGCTTTATCACTTGTATAAGCAGTTTTCAGCTCTACCCTTCAGCTGCCGTCTTCCACTGCTCTGGAAAAAAAAAAACACTTATGTGACACAAAAGATTTTTTTTTTTCGGTACACTTTCTGTATTTTCCGCAAAAAAGGGAAAAAATGGAAGCAATTCACAGGTCAAGAACAGTGGAAGAAAAATCTGTTGTCTTGATCTTTTCTGGGGTTGGGTTAATTCAATAACAGAAAAAACTACAGTCTGATAAAATTCGTCCCACACTAAAATTCAGTGGGATGCTCTGGAGCACCTGTTTGATCTTACAAATACTTCTTGTACAATTTCCCAGAGTTCATCATGACTGGCCCCAAAAAAACCTTTCACTACAGTGCAGCTAGTTAAGAGAGCAATAACAATACTGTGCAAAAGTGATGAGCCGCCCCTTTTCTTTGTAGTTTGCTTCCAAGGAGGCAGACTTGTCATTTTTAAGTGCCCCTGAGCAATAGCTTTCTAGCCTCTCTAAAGGTCTTTTAAAGTTTTTCTTTGGAAATTTTCTGCTTCTTCACTTATTTTCATCTAGGTCTTCCTCTGTGACTATTTTCAAAGGAATTTTTTTATTTGTCCCTCAACACGGATGTTTGAGTCATTCAAGTATAAAAAAGACAACTCTATGAATGGATAAACCAATGTTGTGTCAACACATAACACACAACTTAGAATAAAAAAAAAAATCAGTTATTTCCTATCTTTGGGTACTATGACCCTGCCTTAAAAACAAATAAGTTGT
>VUQR01013162.1:48168-71396 GCA_015108515.1 Hemichromis elongatus | reverse complement strand
ACAGGAAACTGAACAAGAAATGGAACAAGAAGCACGCCTAAACACTGTCCGCAGCACATGAACACTATCTGAAAGTCATGGCCTTAAGAAACAGACAAAAAATGCAGCAACGGCATGACGCAGGAGCTGAGAAATACATCTGGCCCTTCAGTTAATCCATCTATTGTTCACCGAAGCCTCAAATGATCACAGCGGAAGGGGGACTGTCATGAAAGCATATTTAAAGAAGGAAACAGGGAGAAAAGACTGAGTTACACAAGAACTTGACTGACAAATCTTTTCTATCAAATCACCATTAGGATCTACAGACGAAGTTAAGAGAGATGTACGACGATAAGAGTCAAAAGGCAGATTTTAATCCACCAACCAATACCACCTGGTAAGTGTCAGACTGGCACAGGTTTGATCCCAAATGCGCTGCCTAAGCAATAATTCAATTGAATTTTTATTTCTATAGCACCAAATCACTACAGCAGTTGCTTAAATGCACTTTATACTGCAATGTACTAAAAAAAAAAAACCCACGATGGAGCACTGTCAGTCATGGATTGGCCTCCCCAGAGCTCGGTCCTCCCCATTTTTGATTACCGTGGGACAGAAAATAAACAAAAAGCTACCGAGAGCTTTGAGTGTTCTTCAACAAGCCTGGAGAACTATTCCTTAGAAATACATAAAGAAATTACAGGAAAAGAAAAGAGAGTTCATGCTGTGTTGATAAATAGAGATGATCGTACCAAATACTGACTTTCAAGCTTGCTAGAATTGCAGAAACCTTTTTCACAGTAATTTGCTGCACCTATTTTCTTAGTTCCCTAGAAAAATATGAAGAAACAAGGGCTGCTCAAAACTGCACACAACTGTATATGACCACGAGTTAAGAAAAACATGTTTTATATGATTCCTTGTCAGTTGTTGCCATTTCAATGCCGCGAAAGTCACGTTTTATCTCATTGCATTTTGTAATTTATCAGAAACCCAACAAACAATTTCCCATGTGATGGAGCACCTTTTCACGACTGCGGCAAAGCCTTAAAGAGACTTCAGAAGCCGTCAGCAAGGCTAACAGCAAGGTTGCAGAAATTCTAAACATATTTTAGCTCAAGATTAGGAAAGAGAAATGATAGTGATTTATGAAAAAACTGTCATGGAGTGATAAGAACTCACTGCTAGACCTTTCTTCTTCTCACGCGCCGTGGTTAGGCTGTATAATTCATATATAATCCTCAATCAAATGTCAGATGGATTACTTTTATCGAGGGTCAGCGCTTTGAGATCGCTACATTCATCCAGTGGGGAGTAAATACAAATCTGGCCCCATCATAACCCCGCTTTCAGTTATATATGAGGGAATCACAGCTTGACTAAACAGAGGCAGAGCTCAGACATGAAGCCCAAACAGTGCTGTGGTATGTGAAACGCACAAGTTTTGCATCATTAACCTCCGTCTCAATGTCGGTCTGTAAACGCGCCACCAGAGACACCGCGCTCGCTTGCAATTCAACACATTACAGTTATTGTGTATCAATTCCAACCTTCATTACACAACTGAGTGCTGAGATCTCAATGGTAGTTTAATACAGCCATTCAAGTGAGGTAAACACTGCTCAGTCATCATGGTTAGGCTTACTCTGTAGTTGGGTAGAATAGCATGTTTTATGAATGTGACAAGTTCTGTAAAGAAATGCAAATGAATGTTTGATAAAAGGAGTTTGTGGCATTTCATATTACCCGCCGTGTTCGCAAACACCGAGGCAGGTTTACGTTAGAAACTAATGATCTTACTTGATCATTTTAAGTAGTTTGCCTGTATCTTTTGCCCTTCACTCTGACTAAAGAACCTAGATTAAAATGATGAACTGTGATGCAAACCTGCGGGGCTTGTTTCAGTTATTAGTGTAGGAGTTCTGACTAATCTCTTCTCTTTCTTTGCTGCCCTCCTCTTTCTGGTTGCCTCTGACAGAGCATCAAAAATTAGTTGAGCACCTAAGCCGGAGCTACACATTCAGCTGCCCCCCCTGTCCACCTCCCCACCCCTTCACTCACCCCACTCTGCAATTCTCCACATATCCAAGCATACTCAGCTAATGGAGAGGTGAGGGATGCTCTTGAAAAAGCGGTTGAAAATGGACAGGCTCTCCAGCACAATACAGCAACTCACAAACATAGCAGTCCACAACATCCAGTACTCTCAGAGACATGAAAGCTTCCTGTGAGTACAGTCTGCCCTAACATCACAGCCATGGACCCATAAAGACCCTGTTTTATAAATGTGATTAGAAAATACTGTCATAATGGGAGATAATTCATCTGGATCACCACAGTGAGACAGGTCCCTAATCAGTCTTTACACGTAATTATGAATCATTTCCTGCAGCTAGAGCTTGTGCCTGGGTCCTACAAAAACAGGTACTTCTTGTCCTTAAAAGTCAAACAGGACCTATTAAATGTGCTTTCCTGGGAACAATTATCGCTATTTAAACTCTATCAACGTTGAAATGGGTCAACCTTATTGATGACGTTCAAGTCCCAACATGTTTAAGCTCCTAGAAACTTGGCAAGTTCGAGGTGCCCTGCAAAAGTGATCAGAGTCACTTAGCGTCTTCCTCGTCACACCTTGACTGCATCCCTGCTTAAGCAATGTGTTTACTTTTTGACCTCCGGTGAATTACAAATGCTAGGCTTTATATTTCACTACAAAGCTCGAGGGCACAGCTCAGAATAGAGGAGTAGAGTATAGTCATACTGAACGCGAAGTGTAATGGTGCTCTCGAGATGGAAAAGGACCATACTGCCCACTATACATGAGCCAAGTGTGCTTTACTTTTCCACTTCACCTCATATTGCCCACAGCTCGGATCAGTTATTCCTGTGTGTTATAAATTGATAAAGCTGAGGAGAAGCCTGCTCTGGGCACCGCACCGACACACAGTCCCGCCTTAGGCATTTGTCTAACTGTCGACTTTGTTTTTCTGCAGTCATTTAGATATTCAGGTTTAATTAGGTAACTCTGTCATTAACACATGATTTAATTTCCGAAGCTCTCAATCTCACGCCACTCTGCTTCTCTCAGACTCTGGCACCCACTCCAGAGCACAAACACTCCCACCCAATTGCCACTGAAGAAACGCCAGCACAGTTCCCTGGCCTACCTTTTATTTAGTATTCATCATAACCAAGACACCTGCTTGGTTGTTTTTCTTTCCTAGTGACTCGGGGGAAATGATATCTACTGGATTGGAGCCACATGTTGGGGTTGATGAAACTTCCGGAAAGGAGAAGCAGGATCTACTATCTCTTGACGTGAATCATCAATTTAAAATACGGCGTCCCTTCAGGGATACGAGAGTGATGCCAATGCAAATAAATATGAGCTGCTAGCTCTTGTCAGTTTGTGACAAGTTATTCATAACTGAGCAACTATATGAGCATATACAAATATTTGTGATTGCACATGTTTTATGAAATGTGGCTTATGCATGAGATATTTTTTTCCTCCCCCAGTGTGACAAGCCTATTGTTGTTGAACCTTTAATGACATGCAACACTTGCTTCATTCACAAGATGGTGCAATAAGTGCACCTAGTCACTACTACTACTTACTGCCTCACTTATCTAAACCTTCTCCTTTTGTGTGCGTAACAGTGAAACAATATTTGCCTTTTCAACCGTGTAACATTTATGAGCATGGGAATTCAAGTTTTTCATGCTACATAAATCATTCACGTAAACAAGTCTGATTAGTGTTTTTGCTCGGGCGAAAGAGCTTGTTCTGAGTCGAAAGCAGATCTCACAGTCCATTAGACTAAGCTGGCTCCTAAAGCCGGAGCCCAAGGAAGTTTGGCAGACACAGAGCTTTAAACTGCACACCTAAACACACCCGGTTTAATTTGGCCCCTCAAATGGCTGAGTTAAGGGAGGAGATAATGCAGCAATGGAACAAAGGGCAGGCAGATCAAAGAGGAATTGAAAACCTTGGACCATGGATTCTGTCCTTGACTGCATCTGATCAAAGTAAAAGTCAGATTTTTTTTCCCTTTCTTTTTTTTTTTTTTTTACATGACAAAAGGACCATATTTCTGCACAGTGGACCTGCAGGGCACTGATAGAGTTGATGATTAATTTCAGCGAATTAATGATTACAATTGAGGTGGTGACATTTCTGGCATTATAAACTCGCTTTCCGCTACTTATTCTATTCTGGAATAAAAACTCCACAGGCACATTTAACCACCCACCCACCCACATGCACACACAGAGCAGCACTGAAGTACAAATGAGCACCAACGACACATTTCACTTTTGAATATTAAATACGTTCAGAAATAACATTACTCCACAGTGTGATTATTTCAGTTTCCATCACTTCTTTTTTTTTGACATTTTTGTTCGATCTCTGATCGGTTAGTTCACTTGCCTCACTATCGCGTCCGTGCCTCGGGCTGATCTATCGTTGCTGCTGCGACACGTTTTGTTTGTCAATGGAGGTCGATAAAGATTACAGATGATTTGATGCGCTTTTTAAACCAGGTTATTAAATGTGAGTGCTGAGAACCACAGTAATCCCTGTCTGCACATCAAAGACAGGCAAGATATCTGGCTTGCTATTAGCAGAGTGGCTGGCTGCCACCTGCCCAGATGTTTGGCATGCGGAGTCCAGTCATGCCAAATGGGGATCAGGAGACCACAGGATGCCTTCCAGGAAGCATCTGAGGTTCCCAAACGTCAAGGACAAACCTGTAGTCGCAGTTTTTTGTTCTGAATGCAAATAGTTGCAATTTTGTGGATAATTTTTTATTTTTATACTCGAATCAATATGGAATGATCTTTTTTCATAAAATCATTCTTACATCTTGCTAACAAGCTAATTTACTTTGCTCCTCACTCCTTTAAAAGGTTGATGACACGGCTGCCTCACGTTTACGTTTTTAATTTTCTTTCAGCCTAACAGGCTCTCCTGATATCCTGCTTCAGGGACCTCCGAGCTCAGCGTGGATTAGAAAGAGTTGATGTTGGGCTCTGTATATCCCACAGTCGTGACAATCCCAGGCCTGCTGCCTGGGCTCTGACTGTCAGTTAAAGAACTTGCTTGTGATAGGGCCTCAGAATATTGGAAGGCTTCCTGTGGTTAAAGCCCTGACTGTCAATGTGCATTTGATTTCCAGGGAGTTTATTCACACTGAAGTTGTTTGTTGTTATTTACAGCCAAAGCCTCAGAGTAAGTCTGTGCCACCCGGCTAAGCAATGGTGGAGGTTGAGGTGATTGCTGCAATTACGTGGTGTATTACTGAAACACATTACTCAGTGTTAAAATTAGAACAAAGACTAACATGCTGCATTCGACACACAGAGTGGACAGATGGCCGTGGTCTTGAACGGGAGTTCTCGGTTCTGTATGTAATTCAGTTTTAGACTTAAGGTTTAGAAGGCTACACTTTCTGATTATATTTGGAAGGAGCTCACATGGTGTCTGCCCCATTGACTTCTACAGTGTGAGCAGGAAAGTTTAGTTTCCCACCATGTCAGAAAGCTGATTAAAATGCACAGACTGGACTGGGTATGAGCATGTTATAGCTAAAAAAAAATAACAACTGGTGGGCTGCCAAAACATTTTAAGATTTCTATACTTGGAGTTTAAATATGTGCACATAAACAGACTTTTTTGACAGTAAATATTTGGAACCAGGAAAGCCACAACTTGACCAAGTTTGGGAGACGGACAAAGACAATCCTATTCTTACTCAACTGTAACACGATCACCTTAATTACTGAAAATGTTCAACTTTCTGGTTAAATATTTGAAAACATCCCACGCATCTAAAAGATGAAATTAACCCAGTGATGTCAGTCAAAGTTTCATCCATGCTGGATTCTCAATTAAGTATCTATAGATAATTATGGCCCTGGGAGGATCTTCTAGATCAGATCCACTGAGTCTTCCATAAAAGTGCCTCTATTTTTATACCAAAGGATTGGGTGAGAAGAGCTAAGCCTCCTGTTTAGGAGAGCTCTCAAGGAGTCCAACAAGTGCAATTGTTTTTACGAAGAAAGCAAATTCCTCTTAGTAAAGGTAAACACAGAAATTAATTATGACTTAAACTTGTTGTACCATCTGCAGTGCATGCATTAGGAAATAAAAATGAATGTCTCCAGCTACACACCTATGGACGAGACAGTCCCTGCAAGTACAAACCTAAACTCTATCCCTGAGTTTTGGTCCCCAGAGGCAGATTTTAAGCATTCATCCACTCAGTGTTTTAGTTATCTTTTTAGAATTAAAAACAAAGGCATGAGAGTATTTTCCCATTTTAAATATTACTGTGTGTAAAATTAAAACCAAATAAATACGTCTACAAGACATACAACTACATTGCAACCGCTACCAACATCACTACTACTACTTCAAATACTACTACTACTAGAAATACCATTATTAATAATAATCATCTTACTATAAAAAAACCCAAATCTCTGTCTGTGTGTTTGATCTTCGCCAACTCCTCCTATACTGTCAGAGGTTGAGCAACAAAACTTGGCACATAGATATATCATAGACCCCTGGGGTACCCATCTACATCAGATGTTATGACATCATCAAGTTGCCTAGCAACCACCTACTTTTTTGCCTTTATGCATCTACACCATCTTTGTGGAAGCATCAGATCGTTTTCATGTCAAGATAGCAACGCCCTATTCATATCAACAAAAGCTGAATTATTCATGATAAGCATGATCTCATCACGCTGCCTAGTGACCTGTAAATGCAATGTTTGGTTCTTAGTTTACGCAATTTAATAGTTATCCAAATATTTATAATTTGTTAAAGTCACCAACAGGCTAAACACTGTTAGCACGCTTCTGCGCTTTTGAATAGGATGAAAATAATGAGAAAATAATTATCATAAAGAACACAATTCATCATAATACCAACACAACAAAGTTTAACCGAAGGTTCTTAAGGGATCCCCTGACATTTCTGACTTTTAGTTAGGAGCTCTTTTTCAGTTATGCGATGGCTTGCCATGAAATTTGATTTTGACATTCCTGTTGCTCAATGAATCTCAGTGATTCATTCTACAGCTCGGTCAACAAACCCAAACACACTCATAAACACTGCAAACGTGACTAGTCTATTTGTGCATATATGACAACCACAGATATGCAATTTATTATGATTATGATCTGCAAATTCTTCACAGGTTCAAACCATAAATGCTGACTTCAAATATTCTGATTACTTTTACATTTTTCATGTAATTTTCTTACACGAGTAGAATGTAAAACTCTAAATGTAATGGAATCTGATGGGAATTTTATTTGAACTACACAGATTCAGGTTATATCAAGCATATTTTCAAATGATTAATTATTTAAATAAATAAAACTCAGATAATATATATCTCAGATGCATTTTTCTCAGATTTATTACTTCATGTTTATGGAAGGCAAAGAATGTTTGGAAAGACTCTTGTGATTCAGACACTCAGAGACAAATATTTTGACACTGACCTTTGGCCATTTTTTACACAGACTTCACGACGCGGCTGAAGATCCAAAACGATCCATTTTATTGTTCAGTTAAAGAATCCTTTTGTTGTTTACACTTATCTATTTAGTCACTTGGACTGTGCTGCGTGAAAGACTGAAAATAACTTTATTTTCATCGTAATAAAAAACCTGTTTATTAGTCATTAAAAACATTTAATTATCACTTCCAATGAAGATTGAGCTATGCCTGCTAAATTTCTAACTCAGAGACAGGAGACTGATATATATTTTTTCCCCTCTATGTCACAGGTGAACGTGGCTTCAACATTTATAATACAAAAATATCAAGAGGCATGCATTTTTTAACACACATTTGCTCCACACGGATGAATCGGTGTCAAATCAATTTCAAAGGTGGTGGGCTCGACTTTGACCTTGTCCCTAGCTGCTCAAATTGTGACTCGGTTCCATTAATACAACTCAGAGCAATTTCATTGGATTTAACAGACACAAAGCCATCCTGAATGCTTCCAGTGACAATCACTTTCAGTGGCAGGACTGAGGTGATGCACTGTAAGCATTTTACATATCCATCATATCTAACAAGCAATGGATTTAGAAAATTACCAACTATTTGAATTTAAAATGCAATTAATTCAGCTTTTACATCTTTATACTAGGTCAACAAGCATGCAGAATTATTTATCTTGCTAGAAGGTCATTTGCACCCTTCCACCAAACACACACATGCACACAATCAGCTTCATTACCTGAAGGTGGGGAAGCAGCTGCAGTGCGCTTTGCTCTCGTATTCTGCCTCCAGAGTATGTGTTATCAGTTAGATGCAAGTCAGGCACACTGAAAACCTCTTTTTTTTATAACAAACAACAAAGCTGTACACCAAGAAGAAGAATTGTGACTTTTGCAACTCTTCTGGAGATCTATAATTCACTCTGACAGATGTCAGAAACAGAGCATGTTTATTTTAGCTGCACTGTGACAACAGGCTGCAAAATATACCTCTGAACACATCAGAAGCCTTAACATCCTGAATTCTGTGAATTCTGTGTTGTGCATGACTACATCATTAGTGAGAAACTGCTCCAGTGAGATGACTAATTTATGATTACAAATTGAAATGAATCACAGGCTCTTCACTGTGACAAAAGAGGGAAGGCCCACCCGACTCTAGATGCCTTTTTTCCCCTTCAGAGACTCTATAGAAATTTTAAACACGAGCAGCAGATTTTAATTGAATGACAGAAAGTGCAACAGAGAGAATCGGGCCTTACTGTTTGCGCTCAGACACCCTCAACATAATCACACTGGGTGTCATATCTCGAAGAGTAAGTCAAAGCTTCTTTTCTAAACCGACTCCGGCAGCATTTCACAGACAAATACAGAATAAAGTTGAATTTTTACTCATGAAAGAAACAGAAAAGATCAGAGTGCTACAGTAAAAAAGAAATTAATATGGCCTTTGAATGGTGGCATAGTTTGATACAATTCTGTTCTCATTTTTCAGCTCCACCAAACAGAAACAGAATGCCTCTAACTGATCAGCACTGCAGTCAATACATCAGCGTGTGCATTGGGATGAAGAAATCAATGTCAGTCCACTCCCATGGCGCTTCCATCTCTGCCAGAAAGCCCTCATACAAAGACGGAAAGCCATCAACTGAACCTACCCAAAGGGGATAGCGCGCAGCTGATATTGATGTTTGAAGGAGTGTGCCGTGGTGCCAAGAAAGGCCCTTGTAAAAGCCATGGTAAAGGATTACCCAAGCAAGCATATCCTCCTTCGGTGCAGACGAGAACACTAGTTTCCACCCTTGGTACCATTTTGAAGGGTCATTTTTAAACACAGCGAGGGATGAAACAAACAACAAGAGAAGCTAGGAGGAGCCATCCATCACTCCTACTTGGCTCTACCCTGCTGTTTGTTGAAGGGGAAATAAAGTTGGCCTCATCTTCAATTAAGCTTGATCAAACATTGTTAAAACCTAATCTGAAATGCTAAACACAACAAATAGGCTCACAAGGAATACAAGACATTTTTATTGCAGTATTGATTAACAGACAATTGCCACTTTATGATTCTGCAATGAACATGATGCCCATAGAATTCAAAAATCAAATAATGAAATGATAACAACTGTACATATTAGAAGGCTGTTGGGATTCATTCATGTCCTAGGCATCAGTCATCGTGTTAGTGCTGCTATCGATCATCAGCTTGTTCCAGTTTTCCTTACTACTCTATGATTTAGGATTCGACGGGGGAAACAGTTTCCAACATTTGTTGTTGTTTCGGCATGCCTAATATGACAGATCTTTAGGCAGGACGGGAGGTGAGATGCTAAAATCATTCAAACTAAAGAGGTTTACAATACTTGCTGTACTTCTTCAGGCCCTGTGTCAGCTGAGAGGTTTTTGTTGAGATTGTTGGATTTGTTGCTTGCAGCTGAGCAGATAAGATTGATGTGCCACAGCTCTGCCAAACAGACAATGTAATTAAAGTCATGCAACCATGGTTTGTACCATAACTGAAGCACATGTAGCCACATCCTTCTTCTCAGGTTCTGTGCTGACACAGACTTCTAACATAGTTTTGTTTCTAGTGTGTCTACGAATACATGCTCGTGTTATCTCAACATTTACAGCTAATTACCTCCCAGGAGACAGTGTTTTGAGTCAGTTTGTATCCATCTATTATTTAGCCAGTCAGCTAATGTGAAGTTTAAGGTGCACTAATTAAGGAGTTTTAGATTTCATAGTACATAGTTTGTTTCCAGTTCACTAGAAAATTAGTAAAACCAGACTCAGTATAAACATTATGAAGGAACGAGGTAATACAGGAAATGAAAGACTGTTGTCACTAGTTAAAGTACAGATTAAATTACTTAGTTAACAACATTACTAGCAAATCTATGTATTTAACCACAGACAAATACAAGGAGCAATAATAGCAGCAATAAAAACTATGTATAAAATTGTAAGATTATTGCTTTGGCCACTTGGGGGCACCACAACCAGCTTTAATTTCTAATTTCTTATTTTTAAGAAATTAGAAATTAAAGATATGTAAAGATATGTATTTCCTAACTGCTGGATTTTCCTAGAAGTCGCAAAGTAAAACTGGTCATAAAGAAAATACAGCACTGAAAACCTTGAAAAAAATTGCTTGTTACTAGGTTGTTACTAAATTGCTGTGATTGCTTGTAGTTTGCACGGAAGAGGCCAACTTGTCCACAAACACTCGCCAGCTATTCTCAGAGTAGTAATAAAACTGTGACACAGACTGGAAAGGAAGACCATTCGCCTTCACTCTGAGTGTTTGCACAATAATCGGGTGTCTAACATACAAACTATGGCTGACAATAGCAATCTTTTAGCAACCAAAGAAATCACAAGGATGACTTTGGGGCAGCACACTCTTTACAGCAACATAAAAGGTGTTCTTATTTCAAAAACAGTTCTTAAAAGATCCTGAGTAAGCTGTACGGTTCTTTACAGAGGCTGAGGCCGATAGCTAGTAGCTTCTGATGCAGCTATTGATGCGTCTGTCAAGTGTGTTTACATTCATGCACTGAGCTGCTGCACTAAAAACACTTTTTTCTTTCTATTATGAATCTATTTGCAATGTAATGTTAGAACAGTGGTAATAGTGTAGGCAGTGGGTTGTGATCAGATGGTAGTTGGATAAAAGGGTTTAGAGAATTGAAAGAAATGGAGCATTTTGTAGATATTGTTTGGTTTAATTAAGGGCAATATTAATCCTCGCCGAGCGCAGCTTTGCTATTTGTTAGCTCCTGAGAGAAGTACCTGTCCCTTTAGCAGGTCACTTGTTATTATAGATCATATTATATCATTTTCTGTTTCCTGCTGTGGCTGGTGGGGGCAGTGAGAATGAACCAAAAGTCAAGTTGTTGGGAATAAAATCAAAATAGAGAGATAAAACAAGCAAACAGAGCCAACAGAGTCCAGCTGTAATGCTCCGAGGATTTGTCACCACAAATGCCACCTTTTACTTTACAAACATTTTTTTGTTCCATTGTAAATATGAAAATCCTGATTAGAAATGCTCTAAAAATGTCACTGAATGTAAATCAGGCGTTTCCCCCCTGAAATGCCCAATATCAATGCTCTTTCTGGCATCAATGTTGAATATAAACACTTCATTCAGAGAGCACTGAAACTCTTAAGTTGAGAGATGTTCATTGTTACAGGAAAGGTCAGGGATTTGCTACGTGCTAGGATTTAACCTCTGAAGGTCATAATTACTGACAAATAATTTCTCAGCCTCGGCCTTTAGTTTTAGTGCTTTCAAAGAAATTTAGTCCTCAGGAAAGTAAATCACCTAAATCATGTGGAACCATAAATGTCACCGCCAGTCTCCATCAGTTTGGCTTTCCTTCATTTTACATCATCAGACATCAGCAATCTTTCTGCCATGGCTGTGTTTAAACAGCTTTTGGACAAAAACCTGAAGGCATTCTTAAAACAGTTAAGTGTAATATTATTCATGCACGACCACAGCTCTGCTTCAGACGGACCCACAACACACAGAGAAAAACAACATCTTATATTCCTCGCATATTGCCAGACAGCCTGAAATTCAACCGGGTTAGGTCAAGGCTAGAAACAACAACAGCCACAAGTTTAGTCTGCAAATCTTTAGCAGAAGCACACAAAGAAATGCTGCTTTTAGTTTTGTGAAAGTGCAGGTAGCTGATGGCGGATCATTGATGCAGCAGAAATAAAGACAGATTCACAGCGATGCATGCTGCAAGCCTCATCAAAACGACTCTCACTGCACACCTTCCTAAAAGGTTAGTTGGACAGATGAGTTGATGACATTACAATCTGACAATTATGGCCCACACAGCAAATCGAGCGTGGGTCACAGAAAAAGCAAACTTCGTCAGATGTTTCTGTTCGACCCACAGCATATTTTTATAACCTCGTGGTTTTAGGTTATTGTAACACATAAATAACCTCCGTATCACATGTGACAACATCCACATGTTTGTTTTACACATGAGCTGTGACCTCAATACACCAAACAGTCTTCACAGAGCACCAAACCATGGATATAAACAGATAAATATGAGAGGTTGACCCTACTGAAATCCCCAGTTTAATTAATGCCAGGTCCCCTCTCTGTAATTTGAAGTCTCCTTTATTAGAAATTTTAAAAGTTCTCTCCCGAGGGATGTTCTGAGTCACAGGGAAATTGTGGCACAATATGTTTTTAATTTCCCAGGAGGTCCTTGCACAGCAACTATTTAACGATGGAGCAGCTTGGCTGAATGAAACTAAAAGGTATGCTTTTTTCCTATTGTCATTATGACTGACCTTAGCGTGAAATAATCTGCCTGTATGCACAGTCCTCACTTGGTCTTCTTCGAAGCTCTGCATGGGACAAGCACCAGAGTGCTATTCTTAACTCTTTTAGTCTTTTATTCATGCAAAAAGCAGGTTTTAATATTTTAAAACAGAGGTGATATGAAAAAAAGAACATTTTTGGTATCGTTTTTTTTTAAATAACCCAGAAAAGTCAATTGTGGGGAAAAAAATAAATCCCACAAAATAAATCAAACATGCCATTATTCACCTTGTTTATTAAGTCTTTGAGTTCTTTGTAAACAGTAGTTTTATAATCATCTGCTACATTCTTAATAAAGTCTTTTGGAAATCTTACCTACAGTGCACCAATCAACCTTAATAATCCCTTTAAAACCACCAAAAGAGGACTGATCCCTTCACATTATGGATATGAGACCTCCAGGAATGTTCTGTTGGGATCCCCTGGGTGCGCAGCATCAGGCTTCTTCCATCACATTGAGATCTGGGGAGTTTGGTGGTGGGGTCAGTGTCTTGGACTCTTTGTATTGTTCTCTGGGACGATGTGGAGCAGACGAGGTGCACTGTTCTACTGAGAATGTCGCTCCATGTGTTGGTGCCAGGTGTGCGTTTGGCCTGAGACAGTATTAAATTACACTTTAAGTTACAGTAACATCCAAATGGACGACAGGAAGCAAAGTTTCCCAGCAGAATACTTCGTTGTAACTATATAATCAAGCCTGTTCATTTCATATGTCAGTGGTTTTAATGTTGGAGCTGATGTATGTATTCATAGAAAATTCATAAGTATTGTTTCAGTAGTGGTTTTCATGCATTTTCATGCAGAAATATCCAAGCATAGAAAGATTGTCTAATTTATTTGCATAATGTTTTGTAATTTACAGTTTATTCTGTTTTGGTTGCAGAAAGCAAATATTCCCAGCTCACTTCATTATTCACACAACTTTCTGATCATGATGTTGTGTATGTAAGGTCGGGGGGGGGGATTCATTTCACTGCGGGGCAACTTGTATGTGACAAATAAAGCTTTGACTGACTGATCAAGTGCCAGGTCAAATGTGGTAACTCTGAGGCATTGCATATTAGTTATATACTATGTAGTATGAACAGGCCACATTTTGTGAGATAATTCAATTGTTTTCTCCTGCTTGTTAATGTGGGTTTGGGTGTGCACAAGGTTAATAACATTTATAAACCTGTATTTACTCATTTAAAAAAAAAAAACAATCCTATACATAGTTATACCGATTTATCATCCAGGTCTGTGATATATATCAAATAAAAAAATTGAATAAAGAAAACAAACAAAAAAATAGGTTTATTTATCACTGGCAGATAGTTCCAAGTTTCCAGCACTGAATATTCTCCTTTTTGATATTGTACTAGCTACAATGTTTTCAAGAATATTTCCCAAGTGCTAATAATGTAAAGCCAAAGAACAGGTGTACATTTTCATACTGAACTTTAAAGTAATAAGTAGCCTTAGTCTGTTGGCCTTGAGTTCCCTCAAATTGGTCATAGTGAGCAGTGGCATTGTTAAGACTTTCATTTTTGAATGTTCAGACCATTGTCATTGTGATCAATATGTGCAGAGAGATGTGTATTTTAAGTCTATTTCCCAGAAGTTCAGACCATGAGCAGACAGCTAACAGTAAAAAAACAAAACAGAAAAAGGTAGAGGTTTTTTTTTTTCCCTTCAAGGTCTCATTTTGAGTATTGGTTAAAATCTTTTGAATCCCATAAAAGAAACAGCTCAAAGACATTCAAGGTTAGTCACATAAGTGCTTTCCAGTTAATCTGGTACTGATGCTGGATGCCGTTTCCAGTGGACGCTTTGGTTTGGGGCCTTACAAGGTGCTTACTTTAATATCGCTTTCATTTTGCATTGATGATAATGTTAATAAAGCTCCAATCAATATAATAATCAACAAGAAAAAAAAAATCACCAAACATTTTTCTCCTTTTCCGATAAGACATCTTAGATTATTTTTCCTTGAAAGCTTTAACACTGATGCTTTGATACCGAGTCTGTTGCTCTGCTGTTCGTTCACACGTCAAGTTAGATCCAAAGGATAAGGGTTCATTAGGGTCCTCACGCTGTGACAGTATCTTTTCTGGTTCATTTTCAGCCCACAGTCAGAGGACACATCCATAATCTGTTACTGCAGTGCGGTGGGAAGCCTGCAGCTGCTGCTCTCAGTCCTCCTCACCCTGTCCATAATACACATCTCCTCAATGTCACTCAAATATGAGTTCAGCTCTCACATCTTCATGACAGCAGCAACCAATAAGAACCACCTAAAATTTACGTCCTTACATCTCCTCTTCAGTGTCTGACCTTTGCTTGTAAAACCATTGACCTAAAAGGATTTATTGTCCTTGTCGTTCAATTACATCAACAACACTGTCATGCAAGAAGGTTTAGGTGCTCATTTAGAAAAGCGTACACGTCAGTGCTAAGGCCAAAATCCACCTGACGAAGCAGCAGCTGATGAGTAGCTCTGATCAAGTGTCTTGACAAAGATTTTAAATTAGTCTGTGATTCACAGGCTCGAACTGGATGATGTCCATCATGACGGAGGTGAGCGATGCACTGCATGCGTTCTCTATCTTCTGAAAATAACCCAGAAGGTCATGTACTCTTCACGTCATTATGACTGCTCAGCCTTTTAACATTTCCAGTCGAAGACGTTGTTCTTCAAACGACTGAGACTCTAAACTGGACTTTTAAACCTTTTCCTCCAGAACAAAATGCAGGACAGTGTCCAAAAACAATTTAGTGTTCACATCCACCACATCAGCCCAAGCTCTAGCATTAATCTACATTAGCAACTGGTCTGGTCTGCTTGCATGATATTTATTTATGGTTAGCAATTTTCATGTTACAAATTATAGAACAAGCCAGCGGGAAACTTCCTGTGGTTTTTATTAGTGCACAATATGCATTATGATAACAGCCTTAGAATCATGGCCTTGCAATTGAGTTGTGTGTGTGTTCTTCAATGATAGTGGCTGTTAAAATAATACCTAAAGACCTTTTATTACCATATTATCCCAATAGAACACTCAGCCTGCATCCTTACTTCTGGTTCATAGAGTTTCCAAGAGTAGAATGGGAGGCTTCAGGTATCAGCTCCCTCTCCCATGGAACCAGAACCCTGTTTGGTTTCCCTGTCTCCACCTTTAGTTTAAGTAAGTTCTAATATATCCCATAGCTTTTACATCTCAGCTTTTTCTCTTCATCCCTGATAAACTGTGGCAGAAATTCACCCCTCGCTAAGCTCATGCTGGTCACAGGTCTCTTCCTGTTAATAGGAAGTTCTTCCTTTCCACTGTTGCCAGGTGCTTTCTCACAGGGGAATGTCTGATGACTATTGTTGTCAACTGGAGCCATTTGAATAAAAGTGGCTTAAACTGAATTAAAATAAAAAGCTCTAAGCTCCAGCACTCACATTTTTTTTTTTGCTTTACAGCCAACCATCACATACTGACTTTGCTATAGTTGGTTATATTTGCACCACCTCAGCCTCTGTACTGATGTGACATGCATGATGGGTTTAACACATTGCAGAGTCAACACACTGTCAGGCCTTATAGTTTTTCACTCCCCAGTGGGAGATTGTAAGCACACAAATCACTGATGACTTCTCAGGTAGAGCAATGGCCATTGCAATAACACTTTCTTCTTCATCCTACATTCTTTTCTTTCTTTTTTAAGTTAGAAGAGTTTTTGTTATCTTGAGCTTTATAAGGAAAGCAGAGAAGTCCCCAGCTGTTCCTAGTAGAGAATACCCTTTTTCCCCCCTCTTTTGTAGTTTTGAGTTCTAGTGAGAGCACATTAATACATACCTGTTGAGAAGAAACACACTCAGCAAATCAGTAAGCTTCTAAGCAGCCGTTTGAAGTACCCCTGCCCCGTTTCTTTTGCTTCACATTTTAATGTGGGGAGATACTGTCTTCTAATGTGCTTGTAATATACTCCGTGTTCCTCATGATGACACAAATCAATAGATATACTAATCCGGGAGTATCCGGTGGGGCATTCTCTTATCCTTCTGGATTTTCACATACTAACTTAAAACTCTGTTGAGTGGTCTTTGGAGCAAGTTTCTTATTCCTGTCAGAAGCAAAAGGGATTATGTACGATACTTAAGGCTTCACCCACTTAGAGCTGAACTTTTTTTCACATAAGTCAAAAAGAGAAAGTGAAACAGAGACCAGTTTTATATTTGCTGACATCGTGGGATGTGATAAACAAACCTAAAACAAAAAAACAAAAAAAAACAAACACGGGTGGTGCAAAGATTGCCCTGTCAAACTGACACATAAAAATGCCTTTTTCTCTGGTGGTTGACATTTTCCAAACTAAGTGGTGAAGATGGGGGAATATCTTTAACTGTGAAAGTGAATACACAACAACCCAATTGTGGCAAAGAAGGGAAGAAGACACGCCGAGTGCAGCGATGTCAGGTGGAGGAAGCACCAACTGTACAGCTCCACGTTGTTCCCTGTGAGAACTGATTAAAACAGCATCTGCTGCATCTGACTGTGGCAGGCTGCTGTGCAGTGGTGTTAAAATCATATTTCGGCCGTTTATTAGTAGTCGAAGAACACCTGAGCAGCAGCGGCAGCAGCAGCACGCTGCAGCCAAGCAGTAGGCTCAAATTGTTTTAGAAGACTGTCTACTGCCTGTTTAATTACTGCGTATAACATACGATATGCTAACCAGAGCGCAAGTGAGTTCTTAAACTTCAAATGACTACTTCACTCTAAGTTTAACATGCTGCTGTGTTTGCCATTGTGAGCAATCATTGTCTATTTACTTTAAGCATCACCTACAATTCACAACACTACTATTCTGGGTAACACCCTGCTTTTAACTGACTTGTGATTATACTTACAACAGAATATATTTGACTTTAATCCACTTCTGTGTTTGCTTCAGTGATCCTCTTACCAGAAGTTATTCCACATTAAAGCTGTTTAGAGTTGACATATTCCTGCCTGCTCCCTCCTTCCATCAGCCTGCAACTCCAACGCAGCTGTTTGTTGCTATTTTAAGAGTATCGGAAAAGGATAAAATGAGGCATCTGACTGATGGTAAATTATCCCCCCACCAATCCTTGAACCGAGCGTCAAAGCTTAGATTTATGACTCAACTTGCATTTAAGAGAGCTTGCGATCTGACATTGTCACAGAGTAAAGAGATGGCGTGTAATTGAATTGAAAAGCACAAAGCCAGTGTTGGATCACACTGGAAATTCCCAAAGCCTGCAGATTTGGAACCAAGTCACGACCCTGGTAGCCATAAGTGCCATCCAAGTCAAATCCCAGTTGCTTGCATGTGTCTCTCTCTGTCACGCGTAATCCAAAGTCCCCCATCAATCGTGGTGGTGGGTGACACGATCCCTGACAACTTTTCACATCAGTCTGGGGATTAGAGGCATGAGGTTTACGCTGGCCTTGCCAGAACCCGGGATAACATTTTTTGATTCAGCAATTTAAACTAATTTCAAGGCTGGCTCCGCAGCAATTTTCTGGATCAATGGAATGTCATAGCTCACTTGGTCACTAGCCCTCTTATCGCAGGTACCTAACACAGGGGGATGCTATGCTAATTGCCTGGTTTGGAGAGCTGGGGGATCTACATTTCCTCCATCGTTCTGAGCCCAAACCAAAAAGAAGATCTGATATGACCGATGATAGTCATTGGCAGCTTAACAAATGGCTAAAGGCACAAAAACTGCTAACATATCGAGCTATGAACATGCATTTATATTTTGAGTAAACATGCATTCATTATCATGACAAAATGTTCATGCAAAACACAGAGAATACCAACTATCTCATTTCCCTTTGAATAGCTCAAGTCTGAACCCACAGGCTAACCTGCGACAAACAAAGAAAGTGGATTAGATTAGAAAACATAATAACTCTTGTGTAAGAATAACAAAACTATTAGTATTTCAAATGTAGTTTTTATATAACTGAAGTAAAAGCCGTGGGCAAGGATAGTTGAGATGTCTTCTGAATGGATACTGGGTGAAGCAATAATGCGCAGTACACTTTATGTAAATATACACCATTCCATTTTAGTGGACTCGTTAAACATATACACTTTCTGATTGCTATCCAATAACCGTAAAGTTTGAGAACTGGACATGTTTTGTGAGAAGTGTGGCTGGAGCCCTGAACACTGGAGCATGAAATAAATATCTGCAAATCGTTTCTGTAGTGTGGCTTCAGGGTGCCACTGCTGAGGACATTATCTGTAGGACTATTTATTGGTGTTTTTCTTACTCCTTTGAACATGATAACTCAAAAGCAGCAATTGAATCTTCAAGTTATTAAGTCTGGCTCAAAGAAAAGACGCAGAAACTGACAAAAATTGACAAAATTGCTGTAATATTGGACATTTTCAGCAGATTCTTCCTTTTCTCCATATTCCTGCAGACATACTATTTCATGTCTGGCTTGGGATGAGCCCAGAAAGCCTTTTGGGGCAAAACAGTAATTTTTTTTTTTTTCCTGGCAAGACCTGCTCCATTTTCTTATGTTTCAATTGGCAAGGACTGAACGAAGCCACATAGGGTTAAAAAGCAATTTCCCACATCATGACAACTGTACAAATGTACGGTGGCAAATGTTGGAGGAGAAAAGGGGGAGGTGGGGGGGTAGATAAGGGGGTGAAAGACACCGTGGTGGCAGTGGTGGAGTAGAGAGGTTAATCCTGCTGTTTAATCTGTGGAGGTATGGGGGACCTTATCTCTGCCGCCTGCTGCCGTTGCGCTCTCCTTCAGCATCCAGCATTCCTGACTGTCTGACATCACTCAGTGCTAGGTGGTGGGGATTTGCTGGGGTGAAGGGGGAGAGGGAGCGTGAGCTAACTGCAGCAATATTAAGAGCCAGGGCTACCACAAGCACACGCCGCACCTCCCACCCTCCCCTGTCGTGCAGCTTTGTGGCGACCACAGAGAGCCCAATGCCGCCAGTTCTGTTCTTGTGGGACCGAGCGTCGACAAGCCCCGTTTTCACATTTATTTTGGTGAAACTGCAATAAGGGAAAAAGTCGTGGAAGAAATGCTGGAACTCGCTGGCCTGTTATCTGACAGCACTGCTGGCAAACCAAACAGCTGTCAGCTACCCTCAGGCAGCAAATAAACCAAAAATATCCCACATGTGCTTGAATTTTAGCTAACTCAAACATGGATATTCATGTTTGACCAAAAGCATAGCACCACAATTTATCTCAGCTACTACTTCAGGTCTGCCATAAGCTCATTTCCACAACAAAACAGCACGAAACAACTGACCTGCCTTCAGGAAGGAGTCAAAGGAACTCGGATCTCAAAATCTTTTGACGATGGTTTCCACTTGACCTAACAACCACCATTTAGGTTTCAGCAGACTTTTCTGGAGGGCTCCAAATAATAACAAGATCCTTGATGGCTGCAAACAGAAAGAGACCTTATATTGTTCGCCTGTTTGGAAAAAATCACAAACAAGTAACCCTGCAGCTCTTTTACATTCAGCTCATAGATAATTAATTTGTGGGAAAACTAAACTGTTGAGTTTCTTTTTTTTTTCTTTTTGCATTCCAAAGACCTATTCGATTGGGATCTCTAGCAATTAGTAATAAATGCGCATGTCGACTGTAATCTCGTGTGACTCTGCCATCTACGCAATTTGTTAGTAAAAATCCCACAACAGCTTTTTTTTCTGCGTCTTTCCAACATGAGCTACGGGGGCTGCGTTGGCATTTATAAATGAAGGTTTGGACAGCATTTTGGGTGCAAATTCAGGACTGTGCAGATCCATCTCAGAATCTCAAATCTCAAATGATGATGAGATGGATAAGATGAATTGCAGCTCAGGGTGTTTCAACTGCCTCAACTTATTATGTTGCAGTCTATTTAGAATGATTTTAGGTCTGTGGCAGGCGACCGTAGATGTAAATAAATTCAACTGGGTTCTTGCTCATGAGTGCGGGACACAAATTGTGACAGTTTCCAAATCACATCTAGTCTCCTGGTGATACTAATCCTTTGCCAACAGGGCTTCAAAGACCTCTTAGCACCAACAATTAAAATTTCTTTACAAGTTTCTGATGCTTGCATGGGCATTGCAAGACCAATGCCAGAATATTTCTGTCATGCCATTTGTCGTGATTAAGAAAAGCATTTTCCTATATTTTTCTTGTCAATTTAAGGCGGATATTATGATATTGTACAGCTCGTTTCTGCAATCCTTTTTCTTGTTACCAGTGATATGACTTAGTAGAAGGTAGA
Organism: Hemichromis elongatus; assembly: GCA_015108515.1. Lineage (NCBI taxonomy): Eukaryota > Metazoa > Chordata > Actinopteri > Cichliformes > Cichlidae > Hemichromis > Hemichromis elongatus. Next base: position 50,256 of record VUQR01013162.1, on the reverse strand, counting down.
CAAGGTGGTTGAATGGGCAGCTTCTGACACAGTCCAATTTTGAGTCTCAACTTGTCACTCTTCTTCTATCTGCAGGAAATACTGGCAGAAAAAAAAAGTCCTGTTTTGGACATTTGGACCTAATTAAAATGGCCTGGCACTTACCCTTTTCAAATAGTATAGTCATGCAGAGAATGGGCGACCCTTAGCTATGATACTGAAAGAAACAAACAGACCAACAAAACAAATCTACGTCCAAGGCCCCAGGCAACAAAAACAATTACCAGAAAATCCATTAATACATAGACAGCTTGCTATTCTTTTAATGACTCTATTAATGATAACATTTCATTGACTGGCCTTGGTCCCAGCTTTGTTGCTCTTTTTCCCCCCCTGTAAAATGGTAGAAAACATTGTTTTGGCAGAAACTGTGTTTACAGACGAAACTGCAATTAAAACAGAAGTTGTGTATCAAAATGTCTGGGATTTGGGAGAGCTGAAGCCGGTACCGGTTTTGTTTACACTGATGACTTGTCTGTGTCATCTAAATGCCAGAATCAGGAGATCTGAGTTCTGAGCACAGTGTCATCTCTGAAAACAAGAAGAACGAAGCTGGAAAGATTAAAAACACCTTAAGGCTAAGACTGCAAAAAAATGAAAACATAGGCCATTCAAATACTCTAATGCAACAGAGATAAAAGTATTTGCACAGCTGCGATGCACCATAGGAGGGAAACTGAGGAGGACGAATAGGGTGTTCAAATCATGGGACACTGAAACCAGTGCTAGCTTATCTCTGACATTCTACCAGTTCAACGCCCAATTCTATTTCTTAATGTTTATTCAAACTTGTCTCCAAAAGATTGCATTTGCATGCAACTGAAGTTTATACTGAATTACACTTTATGTGAAATTCAACTCCAGCTACTTATTCTGCTGAAATCCATATAGGGAGAAAAATGTCATGGTGGTTGCACAAAAGACAAGAATTTCCTCCAGGAGAAGAGGGATGAAGTCCTGTGTGGAATTAATAGTTCTGTCGTAATTGACATTAATAAAGAACTTTACAATCTTCTGCCTGTCCTTGGTTACCCTGCCCATCCCCATTGCATGATGGGTTGCCTTAACCTCCTGAGACCCGAACTCTTTCATGGCATAGATTTTTAATTTGTCTTTGCTATTTGAGCTGATTGTTTTTACATTCATCAGGTCCCAAAGATTTTTTTTTTTTTACCCGATTTTTGTTTCTGAGAAAAATTAGATCCAAATATGAGGGTTATTTATTTATTTATTTTTTAATTTTGAAGTGGCAGTATGATGGCCTAGTAAGTGGATATTAGGCCCTTGTAGAGCAAAATTTTGTATTTTCGTGTAGACAATGGGATGTCCACATATGTGGACAGCAGGTCCTAGGAGGTTAAAAGGATCAACCGTAGGATAACAAGAGCAAAAGTAGTAATTTTAGAAAGTTGTGGAAGATGAATTGCTGCACCTTATTTTGATAGGCAGCAAGCCATTTCCCCTTCACCCTGTCAGTTTCCTGAATGAAGTGAATCTCCTTCAACCCCAAAATTGTCAGTGTCTTACTTGGTAAAGTGCAGATTAGTTTAATTCAATATGACCACTAACAAACAGCAGTGCAAGCAAAATTAATTTAGATGTAGCAGTGAAGAGATTTGCTTTGAGATCAGTGCTAAACTATTTTTTAGCATCCTCTTTTTGATAAAAACAGTTTTGTGTTTGCATATGATAGAATTACATAATCACTTCTATAGTCACTTTGCAGATAAATCAATTAACTTTACTGAGCACACTTAACAGTTCACAGTAATATACAGACATGCTGACAAATTTAGGATGATTTTTTTTTTAATTGAGGCAAGACCATTTCTTCTTCTGTAGTAAGTCCCGGCTTGCAGTGTTAATGCACAGTTGATGGCTAATGACAGGTGTATTAAGCGATCATGGGATTTTAATGGCCACTTATCCCTGACTGTCAGAGGCAGAGTCCGCAGAGAGTTGCTGAGAGCTGCAGAAACTGTCTGTCTGTCTGCCAAACGGGTGACTTTCTGTTCTTTTCGCTGTTTCTTTTTGACTTTGTTTTTTTTT